>JAJJLB010000037.1:0-14857 GCA_023806845.1 Diplodinium flabellum
CCCCAATCCCCAATCCCCAATCCCCAATCCCCAATCCCCAATCTGTAGGGATAAAATACATAAATAAATATAATTAAACTATATATGTAAATAAAATCAATAAAAAAAGAGATTATTTCTACATATATTAATAAAATAAATAAATATTTCTAATTTATAGACAAAAAAACTATAGTTGTATTTGATTAATATTTAAACATTGTGAATTATTAACATAAAAAAAGATTTCATTTAAAAGGATTATATTCATATCTTCAGTATCCATTTCTTCAGAAATATCAATATTTATTTTCTCCTTAGGCTCATTTATTCTTTTAAAAATATTATTTTTCAAAACATATAAATCGCATGATAAACTTTTTATATCATAATCAATATAATTATCAGTTTGTTCTTTAATTAATGGTAACTCTTGATTAATTTTATTATTATTAATATCTTTGTTATCATCTTCTTCACTAAAATCTAAAAAAAAGCTAAATTGTTTAGGCTCTATAGGTGAATTATTTTTATTATTTTTTTTCTTTATCATTAAATGATTATCAACTAATGACAGTTCATATTTTTCTTTTATATTTATTGATATACCTGTTATTTCAATACTATCATCATTTGTTTTGATAGGATTATAATTTAGATTTATTATATCAATTTCTTTATTTTGATTTTCTTGTTTATTTGATTTTCTATTTTGTTGAAGAATTTTATTTTTGTAATATTTAATTTTTAATAAATAAAAAAGTAGTTGGATATTATTTATATAATTTAAATTATATTTTTTTATTTCTCCTTCTTTTACCCAATTTTTATAAAAATTATATTTATTTTTTATATAATCTATATTTTTATCTATATTATTTTGTTTAATTATATTTTTAATAATATCTTCTTCAATAAAATTATTTTTACATAATTCTTCTATCAATTGTTGTAATTGATTTCTATATTTATTAATTTCATCATTCAAATATTTTATTTCTTCAATTAATAATTCATCTAAAGGATTAATAAACATATCATTTTTTTCTTTTTTAAATAAATTTTTAGAAATATTTTCATCATTAATTTCTTCATCTAATGGTAATATAATAATATCTGGGATTTTTTGTAAATAATCTTGAAATATATTTGTTATTTCTTCATTTGTTTTATATTTAATATTACTGCTAGATCTTATATAATTTATGATTTGTTTATTTTCATATTTTATGTTTTTAAAGACATTATTAATTTCTTCTATTTGTTTATTCTTTAAAATTTGATTATTTATTAATAACAAAATATTATTATATTCATATTCTGATATATTATTAAATAAATTAAATAATTTATATATATCTAATTCATTATTAGTATTTTCTATAAAAAATTTACCTTCATTTACATATAATAAATATTTATTTTCTTTAATAAAAAATTTTTCATTTAAAATCATTTTTGAAATATATGATTTTATTCTTGTTTCTTCATCATTATAACAAAAAGTATTAATAAAAAAATTATCAATAATAAATTGAACTAAATAATAATAATTAATATCATAATTATTATTATTTATTTTATATTCTATATCATTATTTTCTATATTTTTCTTAACAAATAATAAAATATCCTCAATTTCATATATATTATAATATATTTCATTTTCAGAAATTTCTTTTATAAAACAATTTAAGAAAATTAAATTAACTAATATTTTTTTCCTGTATATATTTACAGAAAAAAATAATACTAAATCATTATTAATATTTTTTAAACTTTCCAAAATTTTATTTTTAAAATTATTATTACTTAAATCATAATATAAATCTGCATTGAAGTAAACACAATTTTTAATTAATATACTATTTATTTCATCATTAATAAAAGGTTCAGATAAGGTAAATATTAATCTAAAGGATTTATCAATAGTTTTATTTTCTTTTGCCTCATTTATAATATTAATAATTTGAGTAATCGCTGATATTTCAAATTTACTTATATTATTAATTATTACTAAGCCACCATTTTTTACAAATTGAATTATATTATCATAATTATTATTTTTTATATTATCTTTGATTATTAAGTATTTAATTGCGTTTTCTTTATTATCAATAGCTAAATTATTTTGTATATTTTTATCATTAATCATATTACCTATATTACTATTTGCTATTTTTGCAATTTTTGTTGTAGATTTGGCTGAAAAAGAAACTGATAATCCCTTCAAAAATTTAGCTTGAGATATTAATTTTGGATATAAAATAGTTTTAATATATTCTATTTTTTGTTCTATATTATTATTTTCATTCGAATCTATTATTATTAATGGTTTTTGATTATTATTAAATTCGTTTTCTATTGAATTTATATATCCTCTTAATGTAAAATGATTTTCTAAAGTATCAATTTTTTTATTATATAAATCACTAATTAAATAATCTTTTATATCATTAAATCGAAGGGGGCAAATAAATGCAATTATTATTAAAATATCTAATGTTCTATTTTCACTATTATTATTATTTAATATTTCTATTATTTTCTGACAAATTATTTTGTTTGATGAATTTGTTAATGTTTTTTCCCATTCTAATTTATTTTCATTAATATCTTTTATGATTATTGAATATATATTATTATTTTTATTTGATAAATATATTAATTTATTCCAATTTTCATTTTCAATAAATTCAAAAGGTGTTTTATCTTTAAATTCTATATTCATTGATTTAGATAATAAATCATTTATATCTGAAATAATTTTTTTATAAGAGTCAAAATTACTTTTTTTATCTGAATTATTTTCCTGTAAATAATATAAAAATAGGCCTATTTTTAAATTATTAACAATAATAAGTTTATTTGTTGTCAATAAATGTTCAAATATATTCTTATAATAATAATTTATTAATAATTGTAAATCTTTATTAGAATATTGCTTTAAATATTTATTTTTATGTTTTGAAGATAAGATTATATTTATCGAATTATCACTTTCATCCTCCTCTTCTTCTTCTTCATCATCTTCTTCTTGTTCATTTTTTTTAGAAAATGAAGAATTTGAATCATTATTATTTTCTTTTTCTAATTTATCAAATTGATTATCATTTAAAAATTTAATAAATATTATTATGAATTCCTGAAAAGAAAAAGAAATATAATATTTTTGAATTAACTTATATATTTTTCCTCCATGAGTGCATAAAAAATTTAAATATTCCAAATTTTCTTTTATTAATTTTATATTTTTATAAATTTTATTAATTTTTTTGATTTTATTTTTATTTCCTTTTATTTCATTTTCAACATCTGTCAATAATTTTTTATTATTTACATAATTAGTTTCATTCGTTTCATATTCATATTTATTTATAAATTCACTTAATTTATTATAATAATGCTCTTTTCCAATTGATAAATATAATAATTTTATTTTATTTTCTTTTAATAAATTTATATATTTTTCATCCATTAAATTTCCCATTATATATTCTAATTCTTTTTTTACTCCTTTTGAATTAACATTAAAATTAATAGATTTACAATTACTAATAGATGGACTTATAGAAAAATTATAATTTAATTCATTACAAGAAAAAAAAATTTTATAAGATAATTGACTATGAATTGAAATTTTATTTTTTCCTAAATAAAATGAAGATGCCCTTTTTTTGCTATCACTATTATTAATTAATTCTTCAAATAAATATATATTATCTTGATTGCAATTATTTAAAATTAAAATCAACACTTTTTTATTTCTACTTGATAAACTTTCATTTAACAATTTAGATATATATTCTAAATCTTTTTCAATTTTATATTTGTTTATATTTATTTCTATTATATGATATATTTTATTTTCATTATAAAACACTATTTCATTAGATATATTTATAATTATAGGATTATAATTTAAAAAACTTTTTTTATTTATTTGTGTTGTTTTTCTTTTTATTTCATCTAAGTTATCATTATCATCATTATTTTGTTGATTTTTAAAATAATTTATTAATATTGAATTTGACAATCCAGGATTTTTATAATTATGTAGACAAATAGCTCTATTTTTAAAAAAATCAATAAAAATAATATTTTCTAAAATAAAACAATTTTCATCATTTATATCTAATTTATTTATATCAAAATATTTATATAAAGATAAAATAAAATTAGTATTTTTACAATTATTTTTATTTATTCCAATTTTATTATTACTATTATTAATTTCAGTTTCATTTTGCTTAATGTCTAAAAAATAATAAAATATTTCTAAAAATGTATATTCTTTTATTTGATTTTTGTTATATTTATTTATTTGATTATAAATATATTTTTGCAATAATGCTCTATTTTTTCTACTAAAAATAGGAGCAAAAGCATAATATAAGGAGATAAAAAGATTATAAGAAACAAAATGAGAAAGGATTTCTTGATATATTTTTCTTTTTTTTAAAAGTTCAGGAATAATATTATCTATATTTTCATAAAAATTTTTTGTAACAAATAATAAATCATTATGACATTTTATATTAAATAAAATATTATTTTTTTCTTTTTCTAATGATAATATTTTTGATTCTAAATCCATATTTTTTACTTTATTTTCATTTAATTTTGAATTTTCTTGATTTTTTTTATTATTTAAAATGTCTATTTCTTTTTTTATCTCTGATTTTTTAATACTTAAATCATCTATTTTATTTCTATGTTTATAATAATTATAACATTCATTGAAATATATACAAAATTTTTTTATAGAAACAAATGGAGATTTAGAATATTTTTCATTATTTAAATTATTAATTAATTGTTTAAAATCATTATTTTTAATAATATTTTCAATTATTTTAATATATATTTTGTCATTTATATTATTTATATAAATTTTTTTCTCAAAAAAATTATTTAGCATCTTAATATTTAAATTTTTTTTTATTAAATCCCATATTCCATGAGTTTTATCATTATCATTATCAGTCATTAATATATAAATAGATATTAATAATAATTTTCCTAAATTTGAATTTTCATATGAATGCTTTATTTCATTCAAAGACATATCATTATATGATAAAAATTCTTCAGATATTTTAGTTGTATTTTTTAGTATTGGATTAAGTATATTATCTAATTCATCTGTAATTTGTAATAATTTAATATTTTTCTCTTCTAAATTTTTTTCATAATCTGTAATTGATTTATTAAAATTTTGCCTTTCTATATATAAAACTTGTTTTTCCTTTTTTAGTCCCATTTCTTTTTTGGTAATTTCTTCTTTTTGATTTTCTAATTCATGAATTTCAAAATTTATTTTTTTAATTAAATTTATTATTTTATTACTTGGATTACAATTTTCATATTTTAAATATTTCTCTTTTATTATTTTATAATTTATTTCATATTTATTTAAAAATATATTTATAGAATCAATATAATCATTTAATAAAAATACATTCTCATTATAGTCAATATTAAGTTTATTAATAAGTTCTCCTGAAAATAAATATGTATTATAAATAATTTCAAAAAGATTTTTTTTTATATTTATATAATTAGAAGAATATTTAATATCTTTTATTGTATTAGATTTACTAAAGGAATAATCTAAATAAAATCTATAATCTTTTTTAATCCAATTAGGTTGGTAAATAAAATGGGAATTTTCAGTAATATATGATATATCATTTTTAAAATAATTTATATCTTTAATATTTTTATAATATTTAATATCTAAAACAATTTTTAGATTATCTTCAATTAATTTTAAAGCATTATTGATATCGATTTTATCTTCTTCTTCAAATTGTTTTATATCAATAAATTTCATAAATTCTTTAGGAATAAGAATATCTTTTATTAAATTAATAGCATCTTCATTATCTATTAATATATTTTCTTTTATATAATAAAAAACTTTTTTTTTATTTAGAAATATTTCTTTGAATATATTATTTAAATGTATTTTAGAATTAATTTCTTTTTTACATTCAATAATTTTTCCATCAATTAAAAATGAACAAAATTTAAATATTAAATTTTTAAATAATTTATTTCCTTCTACCAATATTAATATTTTTTTATTTTTTAAATTATTTTCACAAAAAAATAAAATATTTTGAATATACTCATAATCATTATCATTTATAATTAATTCTTGATAAATATTATCATTATAACCATTATTAAATTCTTTTAATTTTTGATTAATATAATTTTTATAGAAATCTATTTTTTTATATTGGTATATTTTATCTTCATTATTATTTCCATTATTAGATATATCAATATGAGTAAATATATAATCAGTTAATTTCCCATCTAAAAATTCATTATTATCAAAAATATCTTCTACATTTATTTTTACTTTTTTAAATACTTTATTATAAGTTGTACATAATATTTGTTTTAACCAATTTTTATTTTTATTATTATTTAAATTATCTATAGTTATACGACAAATACTATAAAAATAAAATCTAGTAAGTACTTTATCAAATAAATATCGATCATCATTATCATAAGGACAATCTATTTTTAAAATATTAAATATTATTTGTTCAATATCATCCAAATTTAATAATATATTATTATCTTTATATTCGTTTATTTCTTCATATAATTTATATAAAACATTAATATATTGGTTACTTATTGCTGTAAAATTATTTATATAATAATTTTTAAATTTGTTTTCTAAATGTGTTTTATATATTGAATGAAATATTGAATTATAATTTGTATGACAATCCAAAATATTTAATTTATATATAAAAAGGTTATTTTTTAATGGATAATTAATATAAGAATTTTTTTCGCCTAAAAATATTAATGAAAAATTATAAATAAAATTAAAATCTATATTTTTATTATCATAATAAAATCTATTTTCAATTAATTGAATAAAAAAATCATCAATTGTTGAATTTGCATTGACATCATCTATAAAAATTGTCAATTTTCTTCCATATCTATCTCCATAAATATTCCTATGAATGTTATAAAAATTTTCATCAAAATAATTTTCTATTGAAAAAGTTTCAGAATTAGGCTTTATTTTATATATAAGAGTTTTATATCTTTTATCATTAAAAAAATTATTTATTATATGAGAATTTTTTGAAAAATATATGCAATTTAGATATACAGATTTATTATTATTAATTAAATTAGATATAATGTATAATAGAATAACTTTTTCTTTATATAAAGGTTCTATCATTTGATTATTTATTGGATCGGGATTATCAATTTTAATGAAATTATTAAGCAAATCTATATCATTCATTAAATTGACCCATTGATCTAATTCTTTTTTAATAGGATTAACATAATAGTCAAATATTGGAGTTTTTAAATCATCTGCTTTAAATGTATTATTAACAATTTGATCAATTTTAGCTATATAAGAAATATTTATGAAATTTTTTATTACCCAACTAAATGAAAAGATAAAAATATATAATATATACTTTTTAAGAATATATTCTTCATCTACTTTATTTTTTGATTTCTTTTGTTTTTTGTTTTTATCATTGTTTTTTAATTCTAAATCTTTTGAATTTATATTTAAAAAGCTATCAAAAAAATTTATTAAATTAAATAAAATAAAATTTGTATTAATACAATCATTATTTAAAGAATGTAAATTAGTATTGATAAAATCTTTTAATATTATAAAATATTTAAAAAATAATCCTTTAATATATAATTTAATATTTAAAGAATTATCACAATTATTTATTTTACATTCAGTATTTATATATTTATTTATAATATTTTCCCAAGTTAAACCATTATCATTTTCATTTGAAATATACATATAAAATATATTTTCATTTGATAATGTGCTTTGATTAATATTATATAAATTATTTGTTTCGAAAAATAATTTATCTATTATTTTCTCTTTTAAAAGTAAAAATTCATTTTTATTATTTAAAAATTGGAGTAAATAATTTGAAATTTCTCCATTGAATTTTATAAAATTCATTTTTTCATATTTTTTAGAATTATCTTTTAATTTTTCAGAATTTTCACTTTCATTACTTTTAATTGATAAATGCTCTTGATTATTATCTTTTTCGAGTTCACTATTTGCAAATAGTTGAGAATTATTGCCATTTTCATATAAGTCTAATAAAATATCATTAATTCGATTAATTTTATTATCATTAAAAAACATGAATATTTTATGTTCTGAATAGTTTTCAAAAAATCCAGGATTACCCTTTGTACTTATAGATAAATTATTTATTTGAGTGGATAATTCATCTGTATTTTTAATTTTTTTTATTAATGATAAGAATAAATTAAAAAGAGTTGTTTTACCTGATAAAGAAGGGCCAAAAATTATAAAAGAATTATATTTATCTAAATTTATAACTAATTCAAGTAATTTATTATAATAATTTGATTTTGTTGAAATTTCATATTGTGATAAAACTGAATTTATTTCTTTTTCATATTTTTGAATATATTGGAAATTGTCATTAATATCTTGAATAATTTTTTCTTTTTTTTTATTAATTATCTCTTCTTTTTTTATATTAAATATTTTATCTAAATTATTAAATATATTTTTATAGAGGTCATTATCAATTCTATTTTTATAAAACATTTCAATTATATTTTTAATTTCTTTATAAACAATATTATTTTCATATTCAGTTGTAGAAATAAAATTCTGATGATTAGTAACTTTATTATTATTTTGAATTTGGAAGTTTTTATTATGAATAATCCTTTTTATAAAATAATTAAAGAAAAAAAAAATAAATGATTTTTCACTAAAATTTAATAAATTGCAAAATAATTTGCAATAAATATATTTCAATATAATTAATATTTCATTCATAATTAAATCATAATTAATAAAGCCTATATTTATCAAATTCATTTGAATATAAAATTCTAAATTGATTTGAATATAATTAATAGTTCTATAATAATAATAAACATTTTTATAAAATATATCTTTATTTTTACTATCAAATTCATCATCATTATAATTGATAAAAATATTGAAATTTTTATTAGTTATTAAAATTTTATTTCCATTATTCATTGATATAAATTCTTCATCTGAATGTTTTATTTGATAATAAACTTCAATAATTTGATTAGAAATAATTTCAAAATCATGTATCGAATTAAGATTATATATATTATTAAATCTTATCCAAGGCCCATATTTGCAAAAAGTACATAATATATTTTTAAATATATTTATATCAGTATTTTTATTACATGAATAATCTTTGATATTTTTTCCTAAAAAAGAGCTCAATATGGAGATACTATCATATGATAATGAAGAAGTAATTTTCTTAAATGAATTTTTATTTTTTTCTTTTTTTATATAATTTTCATTTATAATGATTGGTTTTTTATAATATTCATAAGCACTCATTATTTCAATAAACATTTTTTCATTGCTATTAAGAAGTAAAAAATTATTAATTATTCCAATATATTCATAGCCATATTCAATAGAACATAAATTACCAATTATATAGAAAATTAATGTATCACTTTCAATTTTTGGAGTTAAATATTTAATAAATGAAAAATCTAAAGGAGATTGGACATCATCATGCATTAAATTTTCTAACAAACCTATTAAATAATTAATTAAACCTAAAAGGCAAAAATATTTTATTCTATTATTTCCAATTTTATCTTCATTAATAATTTTTATAATTTCTGACATTATATCTGTTTTACATATATTATATAATTCAAATAATTTGTCAAAAACATCATTAGATTTCAAACTTTTCTCAGCATTATCCATAATAGAATAATAAATACAAATAAATATTTCTTGTATTAATAAATTTCCATTTATATCAGTTATGATAGGATTTAAGACATCATTTATTTTTTTAGTACTTTTATTTTTATACATAATATCATTATTTTTTTTATGAGCTTTAAAATGTTCTTTCATTCTTTTTATTAATTCATTGGATATTATATCTATATAATCCTTTAGATCTTTTAGTCCTTTTACATTCTTTAATAAAATAATTTCATTATCAAATGTATTTATTTTTATATATTCATCATTTCCATAATTATCAATATTATAATTGAAAATTATATCTTTTACCCATGGATACAATCTATTTATTATTCTTTTTAGAAAACTTTCATCTTTTTTATGGCCATATAAATACATGACTTCTTGATTACTCATTATATAATATTGAGGAAATTCCCTTCTTCTTTTATCTATAAATTTATTTATTGCATAAATATTCTTTTCTATTGTGTCTATGAGAGTATTTGCACATGATATTATTTTATTATATATATTATCTTGGAAAAATTTAGATAATAATTTATTATCTTGTAATAATTTAATTAAATATCGAAGTTCATTTTCTTTTATTAATTTTTTATTTTCACTTGGATATTCCTTCAAAAATTCTGTACTCAATAAAATTCCATCTATTTCTTTTATTTTTCTATTATAGATATTTATCAAATTAAGGAAATGTCTATATTTTTCATAATTATTTAATAAATGATTTAATTGATTAGTAATTACCCAAGAACATGGATTTAATGATTCTTTTCTTAAAAGCATAATATTTTTTTCTATAAATTCATATTCATTATCTTCTACATTTTTATTCATTGTTATATATGTCATAGTATTTTGTAAATTTTTTATAAATTTATATTTAATTTTTCTCATATTCATTTCATCATATTTATTTTTTATAAATATTCTTAATCTTTCTTCTTCATTTGTTATATTATTAAAATCTATAAATTTTTCAATATTATCAATTTTTAATTTTTTTAAAGCATCTAAAGTAAATTTTTCATTGAATGTACCAGTATACATGTCTAGATATTTCATATTTTCATTTGTATTTAATTTTAATAATATTTTTAATTCATCAAATTTACTTTCATTATTTTGAATAACAGGATTTTGTATAACTCTTATTATTTCTAAAAGTTTTTTATATGGTATTATATTTTGTATTAAAGTATTTGCCACTGAAAAATTACTTAAAATTTCTAAAGAATTTTCACATAGTTCAATACATTTATTAAATTGATCTTCTAATATTTTTATATTAATTTTTGTTACTTCTTTATTTTGATATTCTTTAATAAATAATTCAAATTCTTCTACTTTTTCCCATATTTCTTTCTTTGTTTCATATTCATTTATTAATTTATCTATTTTTTTTATATTTTCAATTATTTGACTTTCTAGTTCTAATTCTTCTGCTTCTTTTAAGAATATTTCCTTCTTTTCTTTAAGTGAATCTATTTTAAGACCTAGCCCTTTTAATTCTATAAAAACATCATTATAATTATTGCAATAATTATTAATTAAATCATAGTTAAGTTGGTCTGAAACTTCTGCCAATTCTCTATTAAATGCTTTAATATTAACAGTAAGAAATTCTTTATATTTTTTTATATTATTATCAATATCATAACTAATTTTTTGAAATAATTCTTCATAATGTAATATTAATATTCTTAATAAAGATTGATTTTCAATATTTATTGTTTCGAAAGTCATTCTATTATTTTTATTATTTATTATTTCAATATAATCAGCAATTTCTGCTTCTGCTTCATCAATCATATATCTATTCTCTTTACAATTTTCAAATGAATGTTTTAAATTTAAAAAACTTTCAACATTATTTACTTCTTTTGTTAATTCCTCTATATTTTTATTTAATAAATTAATTAAATTAATCTGTTTTTTCTTAAGAACATTAGGGACAACATTCTTAGCCTTCTTAATATATACATTAGGTTCCTTTGATATTAATTCTAGTAGTTGTTCTATATTTAATTCGAATATTCCAATATTATTTATTTTATTTAATCTTATAGTTTTTTCTTTTTCTTTGTAAACATATTCTAAATATTCTTGAATTTTTGTTGGTGTGCAATTTTCTTCAAAATCTTTAAAATTTACTTTTGAATAATAATAATAATTATTTAAGATTTCTTTTAATTCACTAACTTTAAAATTTAATTCATCTCCTAATTTATAAAAATAATCTTTAATGCTAAAAATTAATTGATTTGTAGTATCATCATTTTTTATTCTATTTAATAAAGCAGCATTTTGATCAAAACTTCTTTCAAAAACATCCTCATAACATGTCATATATATTGGAAATTCTTGTGGATCAATAAAATTTTTTTTATTTATAAAATTAAAAATATTTTCTTGTATAAATTTTTCAAAAAATAATTCTTCTAAACTATTATATTCTGGAATATATTTAATAGTATTCCCTAAAGTTAATATAGTAAGTTTTATTAATGGAAATATTTTTATATTATTTTTATAAAAATAATGAAATTTTTCAATTTTTTTATTTAATTTTGTTAAAGATTTAATAACAGCCTCTTTTTTTGATTCATTAAAAAAATGATCAATTATTCTTATTATTCTTAATATAATACAATAAAAATTTCTTTTTGTGGCAATTTGAGCATAAATTGTTTCATTTTTAATAAAATCATTTAATTGTTTTTTGAATTTTTCTTCTTTAGTTATATGACTTTTATATAAATCATCTGGTATATTTATATTTTTTAATATTTCTCTTTGTTTATTTAATTTATAATTAAATTTATTAACATTTAAATCTTCTTCTTTTTCTTTTTTATCTTCAAAATCACTTTTTTCATTTTCTTCATTATTATCACTATTACTACCTTTACTATTATTTTCTTCTTTATCAATAATTTTATTATTATCTTTAGCATTTTTACTACTATTATTTTCTTTATTATTACTTTTATTATTTTCTTTATTATTACTTTTATTATTTTCTTTATTACTACTTTTATTATTTTCTTTATTACTACTTTTATTATTTTCTTTACTATTATTTTTATTATAAATATCTTTATTAGTATCTTTATTATTATCTTTTATATCTTTATTATTATCTTTTGTATTTTTATCCATATCTATATCTTTATTTTTCTCATCTTTATTATCTTTATTTGTTTGTGATTCAATTTTCATTAATAATTTATTATCTTCTTTAACTGCTCTTGAATCTAACATTTTTTTAATAACCATAAAATTATGAACTTCTTCTTCACACATTTCTTTTATTATTTCTTTAATTTTACTTCTATAATTTTCAAATTCTCTATTTATATAAGTTATTTCATTTTGATAATCTAAAATAAATTGATTTGGATATTGAGCCTCTTTTGAATTTAATCTAAATATATTTATATCTTTAACTTGTCTTAATAATTTTTTAATATAAATTATACCTTCAACAATTGGTTTATCCAAAATATGTAATTTCTCTTTAAGTTTTTTTTCATATTTTTTTCTTCTTTGTCTTTGTACATAATTTAACCATAATTTAAAAATTTTTGATTTTGTCCAATTTTTAAAAATTGGAATATTTGCTAAAGTTTTATAATTATTATATAAGGATTTAAATTCATTGACATGATAATGTTCTGGTTTTCCATTTATATAAATAATTACATTTTCTGAAGATATTGTCATATAATTTATTATAAAAATATCTTGAGAATGTTTAGGTGTATAGGGAGCATTTTTTTTATTCAATTTATGTGAATAATATTTTTCTTTCATTTCTATTTGATTTATTTTTTTTAATTCTTTGAAAGTCACTAAATAATAACTTAGAGGTTTTTCTTTTCTAATAGCATACAAAAATTCATCATTTTCTAAATCTTTATATTTATCAAATGTTTCCCAATTTATACTTTTATCTAATAATGAATCAGAATCATCTTCATTTATAATATTAATTTGTGGATTGATATAATTAATATTAATATTTATATTATTTTTATTATCAAATAAATTAATAACATTATTTTCCTTTTTAATTTCTTCATCTTTATCATTTTCTTTTTTTATTTCTAAGGGTTTTTTATTTATAATCGACATTGATGAAGATATTTTTGATGATGTATTTATATTTTTAGATAAATCTTTTTGTCTTTTTTTTTCTTCAACTTTTTCTAAATCTAAAATTTTTATAGATTTTTTATTTTTTATTGTTTTATTCATTTTATCTTTAATATTTGTCTCTTTTTTATCTTCTAATTCATTATTATTATCATTTTTTTCTTCTTTTAATTCTTCTTCTTTATTTTTAATTATACTTAAATTTTTTGCAGTTAATTTATTTTTTAAAAGTTGTCTTTTTTGTTTTTCTCTTTCTTTTTTATTTTGATAAAAATAATTTGTAAAAAATTTCCATCCTCTATCATTACTATGATATTTTTTATGTTTTTTAGATTTTTTTTTTATTTCATTATCTGAAGGTAATATAAAATCTTTTCTATTACTAACTGGGTAATAATATTCATATTTTAAATTATGCATATCAATAATATCTGTAGGGGAAATATTTTTTGCTATTTGTTTTCTATCCATAATAACTGGAAAATTTATACAATTACCTATTTCTGTAGGTATTTTATTTTTTGTATTCCAATTTTGGAAAATAATTGTTTTAAAATTTCTATCTCTGCTTATTTTATAAGAACCATTTTTTCTTTCTTTTAATTTATTTTCTAAATCATTATTTTCAGTTACATATTGAAAATATTTTTGCTTTTTTGAATTTTTTGGAGAATAAAATGTATTTATTGGATGAAATCTTTTAATATTTAATGTTGGTTTTTTACATATAGAAGAATTGATATTTATATAAAGCTTTTCTCTAAAAAAGCTATTTTTTATATTATTTTTCATTTTTAAAAATTCTTTATAATTTAAAATTTATTTTATAAAGTTACTTTTTTTAAACATAATTTGACCAAAAAAATCATTAAAATATTTGGGGATTGGGGATTGGGGATTGGGGAT
>JAJJLB010000038.1:0-14793 GCA_023806845.1 Diplodinium flabellum
AATCCCCAATCCCCAATCCCCAATCCCCAATCCCCAATCCCCAATCCCCAATAAATAAATTTATATTAAGACTATGAATTTTTTAAATAAAATAATAGTTTTTTAATTTTATAATATTTAAGTAAAAATTATTATTAAAATAATTATATTTTCTTAGTATATATAGATTTTTATTTTTTTTTGTTTTTATTTTTATTTTCTTCTATAGGGTTTAAATCTTCTTCTTCAATTAATTTATAAAAACTATAAGCTTGTCCAACAATTAATTTAAATTCTCCAATTTTTTCTAAAATTAATTCATCTAAATTATCTAATTTTCCAATTTTTTCTTCCCATAAATCAATCCTTGTTAAATCAAAAGTTAAATCTCTTTTTTCATCAATATCCACAGATTCTCTTTTTCCAGCTAAATATCTAGATATATATCTTCTAACAGCAGCAGCTAAATATTTAGTAGAAATTATTTCATTATTATTATCATGTTTTAATAATTTTTCCTTTATATTTATTCCTAATTCTTCTGGTATTTCTTTTTTATACTCTTGTTGTAAGGTTTCACTTAAATCTTTAAAGCATAAATGCTCAATAAAGAAATAAATATTCATTAATTTTTCTATTTTAAATATTTTTCCATCTTTTTCCAAAAATTTATAACAATCATTTGAAATTTTTAAATATTGAGGTGCTTTTTTAACAACAGTTATAATATTTTCTTCATTTTTATAAATATTATTAGTTAAATAAAATATAATTAATTGAATAGAACCAAAAAATGAATTAAAATCAGTCTTTCTTTGTTTTTTTATATATTGTATTATTAAATTTTTTTCAGCATTATTTAAATCTTTTTGTGGATATTTTAAATAAAAATTACTAAGAGTATCTGATTTACCACCCCTTAATCCTTCAGACCAATATGTCATAAAATTAAGTATATCTTCATTTTCAAATAAACATTTTCCTGGTAAAAGTAATTTTCCTAACTCTTCTTCAATTGAAGCAAAATCATAAATAAATGAATTATAATTCAAATAATTGATTTTTCCATCTTCTTTAAATATATCTCTTCTACTAAAAGTAGAAAGAATATCTTCAAATTTATTATATAGTATTGAATGCTCAAAACAATCTTCAATTAATAAAGTTTGATTAATTTTTGCACTTTGAACAGGTATTTTTCTTTTCATATTTTTTGCAAAGAAATGTAAAATTCCATTTTGAGCAACATTATCTATAATTGGTTGAAGAAAAGTATTTTGCCATGTTATAAAATTTTGGCAAGCTGAAGCAATATACATTCCATAGCCTAATTCTCCATCGTCATTTAAAAAATAAATTAATTTTTCATTTTTATCTAAATTTTTTGGCTGCATTTCTGGTCTACATTTATATTTAATAGCCTCACTTTTTATTTCCTTCCAAGCATTTAAAAAATTAGTAAATTTATTTTGGAATCCACGCTCATTATATATTTTTTCATTTTTTAGTATCAATTTTTTAGCTTGATCTCTTGATATTCTGAAAGAATAATAATCTACCATATAATTAGTAAATTCATTAAAAATTGGAAGATATTTCATTTTTTTTATATCTATATTATCTAATAAGTATTGATGTAATAAAGGGTATTTTAATGCATATATATTTGCAGGACCTAATTTTCTTATAAATTCATTTTTATTACGACTATATCTAGTAAGAACAAAATATTTGAATAATGGATAATCATTAGGAGAATATACCTCTTCAGTAGGAGGAGATAATTCATTTATTATTGCTTTAAAATTATCATTTTTTAAATTAAGTAAATTTTTATTTTCTGTAATGAATTTACTACTATAATTTTTATATTCTGATATGCATTTATTAATTAATTCATCAATTTGGCCTTCAAATATATTTCTTATATTTGCTTTTGTGAAAATTTCACAATTTTTAATCAATTCAGAAATTCTTTTAAATATTAAATTCATAAATATCTGTATTGATTGTATTCCTTTTTGTTGTAATATATCTTGAATAAAATCCCAATTTTTTTCTAATATTTCAATACATTTCATATCTTTTACTAAAAAGTTGTTTTTCAAAACATTATCCAAAATAAAATTTAAACAATTAGCAAAAAATAAATGACTATAAACTATAAAATTAATAATTCTAAAGCTTAATTCATTTAGTCTTCTAACTTTTTTATTTCTTTGTAAAAAAAAATCTTTTGAAACTGGACATAACCCTGTTGATCCCTCATCTAATTTTTTATTAATAACATCTTTTTTATAATTCGCTAAAGTCATATTAGGAACATTTTCATCAGAATCCCCATATCTACTCATACAAGTTCTATGTTGATTTTCGTCTTTAAAAATTCTCATATGCCCCGGACGCCTAACTAATCCATGGTATCCAACTATTATTTTTCTTTCTCCATAACCAATTTTTAATTTACATACTGGACAAGTTGAAGTAGATCCACTTGTTGGAAAGCCACAAGGTTGAATTGAATAATAATATCCACAACTACATACATAACAGCCTATATTATCAGGATTTGTATTTAAATGATTTTCTACAAATTCTAATGTTGTTAAATGCATATCTTCTAAATCATATCCAGGGATATAACTTGATTTTATATTATTATAACATAATAAATCTAATATTGAAGCAAAAAGTAGTTTCTTTTTTGGTAAATTCTTTTTTATTTGAATATCTATAGCATCTAATGATTGGACACATAAACGAAAAGAATATAATATTATTTCAAATAATTTTGAATTAAAACGGCCATTTTTATTTAATTTTGGTCTTATTATTTGGTTAAATTTATTTTTATCAAAAAATAAAAATAATAATTTTTTTAAATTATTATTACATTGATATTTTCCATTAAATAATTTATTGGTAAAATTATAAAAATTTGTTATATCTTCATTATCATTTCCACCATTAAACCCTAAATTTGAAACAATTTTATTTATTGCTATGCATATAAAAGTATCTATTCCATAATTATTTATTTTATCTACCATAATATTTTCATCAAGTGAAAATCGGTTAAATCTATAATTATCAAAAATCTTTAATAATTCATTAAAATTATTTTTATCTAAATCATTATCTAAAGTCAAAAAGCAAAAATTTAATATTTCAGATTTATTATTTTCTTTCCATAAAGAAAATTCTTTATGAAAAGTAATACCAATTCCTTTATAATCAAAATTTTTAAAATCTTCAAAATTTTCCATTAAACTATGAAATAATTTAAAAATATATATTTTTATGACTTTTCTAAAATTAATATTACCATCTTTAGTATAATTGCAAATAAAAGTTACAATTTTATTTATTATTCCAGCATTTTGTTTTTTTTCTTTTATGAATATAACAAAATATCTTAAATATATTTTAATATAAGCAATACAGTATAATTTTGATAAATTAGAATTTCCTTCATAATTAACTCCTTTATTAATAATACATTCTAAATGTTCTACAAAATATTTAAAAGTATTAAAAGGTTCATCAAATACTATATCATTAAAAGTATATGGTTTAGATTCAAAATAATTAAATATTCCTTCTTCAAAAATATTTAATAATATTTCATCAAGAACAGGACTGTTTGTTGAATTTAATGAATTAATTAATATGTTATCTTTAAAAGATAATACACTTATATTTTCTTTTAGACTATCATTAGGGTCGTTAATAATATAATTTTTTAAAATTGCTTTTAATATTTGAGTACTATTTAAAATAAATTGATTATCTTTTAATATAATTATTAATATTTGAATTCTATAATCTTCATCATATACTTTCAAAAATTCATTAAATAATATTTTATTCATAATTTTGTGGAAATTTTTATCTTTTCCAATATTCGAAGTAATAAATTCATTTAATTTTGTTAAATTTGAATATAATTCCTTTTTTTTATTATTAATTATATAGAAAGCTTCATTATTAAAAAATTCAATTATTTTTTTAATATTATTTTTTGTTCCAATATTATTCATATTAAAAGCTTCTATTAAATCTATAATTTCTTGTAAAGAATATATTTCTTTTGAATATAAATTTAAATTTGTATTTAATTGCATAGCATCTTGAAGAATATCTTTAATTGTATTTTGAAATAAAGTAAATTTATCTTCTGATAATTTATAAATTTTATCTGTTTTCAAAGTAATAACTCTTAAAATAGATTCCATACCATCATAAAATATATTATTTACAATAGAAGTAAATTTAGGATTTCTTTCAGAAATTTCATATTTAATTAAACGATAACTAATAATATTATGTATTTCATTACATATATTAGGTACTATATTATTTAATTTAGAAAACATATTTAATAATATTGTTATTTCGGTTTCATAACTTTCTAACCAATTTATTGTATTTGCTAAAAATTGAACTGGATTTTCATTTTTATTTTTTGAATATATTTTTTTTATATCAATTAATAATTTTAAAAATTTTTTTATATTTTCTAAATCAAATTGATTATTATTATTTTCATCTTCATTATTTATATTTTCATTTTCTTTATTTTTATTTTCATTTTGGTTATTATTTTTATTATTTATTATATTATTTGATTTATTTAAAGTATTATTTATATATAAAGTATAATAATCATTCATTAACATATAATAAAATATATCTAATTCTTCTTTATTCTTACTATAATATTTTTCTATATCATTTAATAATTCTTCTTTTTGTATTTCTATTAATGTAGAATTATTATATCTATTTAATTCATCATAATATTTTCTTATATCATTTAATAATTCATTTCCTATATTTTGGCTTTCTCTTAAATTAATTTCATTTTGATAATATTTTTTACTTATTTCATCTTTTACTTTTTTAATTATTCTATCTAAAGTAGTTTTTAGACCAGGTAAATTTAGCCCTAATACAATATTAAGTTTATTAGAGTTGGGTATTTCAGTTATTCTCAGTGTCCCATCATTATAATTAAGTTTATTTAAATAATTTATTGAAATAATATGAATAATATTTTTAACAATTTTATTCATTTCTTCATTTTTTTTTGGTTTTATTAATTTTTCTTCATATATTTCTGGACATATTCTTAAAATTAAATTAGAAATATTTTTATCTTTATTAATTAAATTTTCTAACTCAGCAAACGATAATAAAGATGAAAAGAAATGCTCTTTTTCTGATTTGAAATATAATAAATTTAAAAGTTTAGTATATAAATAAGATATATAATTTTTAATAATGAATTTTATATCTATATCATTTTTTGTAATTGTATTTGGACTTTTAAATATTTTGCTGATTATGTCATCTTTAAAAGATATTTGCTTCATTATACAATCATTTAATATTATTCTCAAAGTTTTATCTTTATTTATATAATGAATTAGACTATTTACATATGTAATTTTATTTAATTCTCCTATAGACAAATTTATGGTATATTTCATATAAGATAAAGTTTTAAAAATATTATTTTTAATTTCATCTTCAAAATCCAATAATTTTATAAGATCATTTTCTTTCATTTTTATAATATTATCTAAAGTTAATTTTTCATCTCCATTTAAATTATCTATAAATATTTGATAATATCCAGATAAATTTGAAATAGTCTCTTTTAATATTTTTCTATTTATTTCATCTTTTTCTTTTTCAGATTTCACACCAAAATCTTTAAGTTCATTATCAAATACTCTTTTAACATGCACAATAAAAATATATACTTTATTATAATCTTTTTTATCTTTATTAAGATTTAAAAATTCTTTTTCTTTATTTTCAATAAAATACTTGACATAGTTCATCATTGTCCCTTCAAATGGACTAAATTGAATAATACATAATTTATTCTCATTATTACTAATAAAAGCATCTATTTTTCTTTCTAATTCAATTTCTGAACTTATCGAGCTTATAATAATAATTTTTGTATTATTTTTATTTATATTTCCAAATTTTTCATTATTAATATTATCTAAATTATTTATTATATCTAATTCATTACTAAATGTATAAACTATATTTTTATTATTTTTCATAGTTTGAATAAATCTAGATAAATTAATATGTTCACCTTTTCTATAAAATTCAATTATTTTCTTATATTCTTTTTTATATTTTAGTTCAAATCCATTAAATTTTAAATATAATATAATATCTTGAGGTAAAGTAAGTGATATTCTTGATAATATTAATTCAAGCATATTTTCTCTTTTTATGCCTTTTTTATTTGCATCATAAATATTTGCTTTTATTTCTTCTTCATCACAATTAATTAATAATTTTTTTAAATCATAATTTATACCTTTATAAGCTTGTTTTTTGTTAGCCATAAAATTTAATATATCCATTATTTTTTTTGATTCATCTAATAATTCTTTATTTAATAAATAATCAAAAGATATAATTTGTTTTTCAAATCTATTTAAAAATGGAGCTTCTTGTTTTTCCATTTCATTATTATTAACATTTATTATACATCTAAAATTTTTATTTACTAAAGAATATGTACTTGTTGTTGAACCTAAAGCTAGTCTTGCATATTGTTTATTTGATACTATTGTAAAATTTTGATTAAATAAATCATACATTGAAGGATAAACAGAATCTAAATTTTCCATAATTAAAATTATACCATGTTCCATATAAAATTGAACTTTATTTAATACTTTTAAAATATATTCAACACTTTTTAAATCTTTTTCAAATTTACTTCCTATATAAAAAATGTATTCTTTATTTAATTCAGATAATAAAGATGATAATAAATATATACTTATAGAAGATTTTGATTCAATTAATAAATATCTACTATCTAAATCATTAATATTTTCTTTTACACGTTCTATTACATCATAATCTTTTTTAATTACAAACATATTGATTAAATCATTAAAATATTTTTTTACTAATTCAACCGAAGTTATTTTATTCATTTCTTCAAATATTAAACCAGCAAAATTTCTTTCAATACTATTAGTACAAAATAAGAAATTATCTTTTCCTGTTACATCCTCATTATTATTATATTTGATAGACATTTTTTGAGCAAAATTTTTAACTAAATGATAAAAATCTCTATTACCATGAAAATCCTCTTTTCCATCTAAATTATGTTTTTGTTTTAAATAATTTTTATAATTATAATATATTTTACCTAAGTTTTCAAAAAATAATTTATTTTTTTCAGTCAATATTTCATTAAAAGATTTTCCTATAGTAATTGCTGTTTTTTGTGTATCTTCTTCATCAGGTTCAGGAATTGATATAAATATACCTCTATTCATTTTTGATGCATCTAATTTCCAATTTGATATACCAACGAAAGCTATTTTTTTAGCCCCTTCATTTAAATCATATTCTAACTCTGAATGTATAACCTTTAATGGATTATTTGGAGAATATTCTGCAAGCCCCATTTCATCAAAAAAAATCATAGAAATATTTTCTTTTCTTTCTTTTTCATTTAAATTTTTTAAAATATTTCTTGCTTTTTCAAAAATATTTTCAACGCCTTTTGAAGTACTACCCATTGAGCCCTGATATGAATTAATAATTAATTTTGGTAAATTTTTAAATAATATATTACTTGATGATTTCCCTTTCATTGATTTATTTATTAATTGAACACTAAGTGATTTACTACATCCCGGTTTACCAACAATAAATATTGGTATCTTATTATTAATTGTAACGAATAATGAAAATAAATTTTCTAATAAGGCTCTATTTTTTGAAATACCTTTTTGGAGGTCAATATTTTTTATTATAAATTTTTGTTCTAAATTTATTATATAAAGAAAATCTTTATATTTATTTGATACTTCATTTGAAGATAATAAATTTTTTAATTTTGCTTTTAATCTATCTCTTAAATCTTTATTTGATATACGTAAATAATAACATATATATATACTTAAAATTATTGAATATATTAATAAATCTATTTGTGTTAATGAATTATAAATTGTATATTCTTTTTCTAATTCTAAATTTTCCATTAATACATCTGAATTTTTTTTTTTGAATGATAAATAATTATAAAAATATTCAAAAAATATATTAAATCTTCTTATTTCTCTTAAAGATACTGAAGATATATCATTTTGATCTCTTATAAAATTTTGACTTTCTATAATCATATTTTTAGCTAATTCTTTTATTTTATCTAATATAATAGGCTTTAAATTACTATCATAAGTTTTATCAAATGGTTCCTGAATCATATTTTCAATATATTTTTTTTCATTATCTTCGGTTAAATTTCCAAAATCAAAAATATATATAAGTAATGAGTGTGGTAAAGGATTAACTGTATATACTAATTTATTTTTCGTATTTAAAGAATTACTTTTAAGATTTTGTCTTTCTTTATCATTTAAATTCATTTTTTCTCTATAAGCGAAATTTATATCTAGACCAATAGCTTCATCTTTTATTAATTGTGCTTTTCTATAAGGATTACAGGCACCAATAAAAATAATATTTGTAGGAAGAGGTTTTCCTTGATATGAATTTTTACACATTAATTCATTAATTAATCCCATTGATTTGCATGTATTTATTTCATCTAAGAAAACCCATATTTTTTTTTCAAAATAAATTTTACCTTGTTGATAACTATTTACTTTTTTTTCTGTTTCTTCAAAAGCTAATTTTTGCGAAGCAGGTATTATTTTTTCATTAATAAAATCTATTATTTCTTTATCAGTTGTCCCTGAATGAATATTTAATATTTTCATTTTATCAGTATCACCATCATTCATAAGTTCTGATAATTTTCTTATTAAAGCTGTTTTTCCGCAACCAGTTTCACCCATCATTATTACTGGTATATTTGCTCTTATTCTCATTAAAATAAAAATCATTTTTGAAAAATTATCAGAAGTAAAAACATAATTTTGAGTAATTTCTTCTAAAGATATTTTATTATTTTTATGATTTTTAGATTTTTCCACTGGATTATCAAGATTTAAGATTTCTTTTAATTCTAAAAGGAAATCTTTTTGCTTATATTCTTTATAATTAGGTAAACATTTTTTTTTGTCTTTTTTATAAAAATTATTATATAATTTTAATAAATTAATATATTCTTTCTCTGTTTGGCCTTTATTTGTCAAAATACTGAAGCTATTATTACTTCCTTCATGAAAAAATAATAATGAAGAATCAATTTTTTCAAAAGAAAAAATACCACTTTTATTTTTGGCTAAATTATCAATAGCATTTTTAATATCTTCTCCTTCATCATATTGTCCGAATAATATTCTATGTGTAATAGTTTGACTTCTTAATAAATCATCAAAAGCACCTTGTGTGAAATATTTAGTAATATTTATAAAATTATTTATTATACATGATCTTATTGTAAATAAATCCTTATCTCCTAAAGATAATATATTAAATGCTGATAAAAAATGATTTTGAGTAAACTTTTTTAGTTGAGAACCTAAAATATTTATAAAGGAGATAATTTGATAATATGTTGGATTTTTAATTTTATTACTTGCTTTTAGTGTTTCAAGAATTAAATTATTACATTCTTGTTCTGGAATTATTTGGGCATCATTTTTTTTATATTTATATTTTTTCAATTTTTTAAATTTGGATTCATCAAATTGTGGACTAATTAATGGAAAATAAATATCTTCATTATCTATTCTGTTTTCTTTTAAGGCTTTTAAATAATTTGATACTACTTGTTCATTAGATTTTATATCTTTTGAAATAAATAAAGGTTGTAAATTATTAATGCTTAATTTTATTTTAGTAAATAAATTCAAAATAGGAAATTTAGCAAAAAAATCAATAAAACTATTAGGTATTTCAATTTTAATTTTAATTTTTTTAGAAAAATAAAACATATTTTCATTATATTTATATAATTTTGTTATTAATAAACAAAATAAAAATTCCATCATTAATTCGATTTGATCACTATCATATAAATCTAAATGTATTTCAGAAAAATCATCAAGTTTTAAGCTTTTTAATCTTTCAATAATCTGTTCTTGGGAAATAACTCCACCAAAAGGAAAATGAATATAATTATTATTATCATTAAATATATCATTTCTTATTTTGTGAGACTTCCCCACTCCAGATTTATCTGAATAAATTATTTCAACATCTTTTCCTTCATAATTTTGTCTGTCTAATTCTTTTTCTGGTAAAGATAAAATATTTTTTTTCTTATTTAAATTTAAACTTTTGTATATATCAGTACTTTTATTAGTATAAAGAATTATTAGACATGATTTCATTTTTTCATAATTTTCTATTAAAGAATTATTTATTAATTCAATTAATGTTGATTTTTGTTCTGAATTTAATAATTCAATTCCTGATATAATAAAACATGAATTAAATTCACATAAAACTGCTCTAAATACAAAAGAAATTATTTCTTCATTTGAAGTATTCTCATTACATAAAAGAATATTTTGGGCTATGGGGATATTATTAGTTAAATATTTATAAATTTGAAATAATTCTTTTTCTAATTTATCACAATAATAAATATATAGGCCTTTATATTCTATATAATTTTTATTTTGTACAATTAAACTTTCTTTATATATTTTTTCTATTGATAAATCATTTATTTCTAAAAATTTCTTCAAATAATTTTCACAATTAATTATAAGTTCTTCAAAAATATTGCCTGCTTTTATATATTGGAAATTTTCTACATTTTTTGTAAATAAATTATTAGTTAAATATTGTAAAAATGGGTAAATATCTTTTATATTATTTTTGTCTTTTATAGTATTAAAAATTAAACTAAATTGTTGTCCATAAATATATCTAATTAAAGTATTATTTTTATATGCATTAATTTGTATATCTTTCAGTTTATCTAATAATATTTTTAATTCATTAATTAATTCTTTATAATCATTCAATTTTTTATTTATATAATTAAATTCAATATTTCCATCAATTATTTTTATTTCTGCCGAAATTTCTTCGGGATATCCTTTTTTATATATTTCTAAAAATAATTCATATATATATGTTAATTGAGAGACAATATCAATAAATTCTTGATTTTTTTTAATTATTTCTTTTTCTTTTTCATCACCAGAAAGAATTTTTGTTAATTGAGCTTTATCTCTTAATTCTAATAATTTTTCCATAGTTAAAGATTTTAATTCAATTCTATTCTTTTTATTTGTTTTAGAAAAAATACAAATAAAAAAATCTTTTTTATTTTTAAAGTTAAATTTTGAATTTTGAAGTATAAAACCGATTTTTTTCTTTGAAATCTCTGTATTATCAATTCCTCTATTTATTAATTGCATTAATTCTCCATAATTATTTATATATTTATTAAAAAGTAATTCAATCTTGCCATCTTTATTATTTTGATTAACTAAATCTCTAAATTTAATTATTAATTCTTTATCAGTCAAATTTTTTATTTCATTCTTATTTCCTAATTTTCTCATAAAATCAATACATTTCTCAAAATCTAATATATCATTACTAGTTATAAATTCACTATCATTTTCTAAATTTAATTCATACATATGCTGAATATTATCTTTATTTGTTTCAAATAAATATTTAATTGCATCTGGCTGTTCTTTTAATTTTTTTAATATTTGTATATAATTATTTTCGAAATTTTTATCATTTTTAAAGCTTAATATATTATAAAATTCTAATTCCTTAATATAATTTTTAATACTATATATATCTTTATTTTTAGATATATTTATTATTATATTGTTAATCATTTCATAAAATTCTGTCTTTTTTACTTCAGTTATTAAAATAAATGTTTTTAAAGAATTTGTTATGTTTAATACTTCTTCTTTTTGGAATAAAATTTTTAAATTTTCAAATAATTTATTTTTATCATATTCATAATTTATTCCAAGAATTTTTTCTAATATTTCAATTTCTTTATTTAATTCTTCATTTATATTCTTTCCTCTAAAAGCTTTTAAACAATTTTCTAATATTTTTAAATTTGATTCTTTAATTCCTTTATCAAATATATTTTTTAAATTATTTATTTTTTCTTTTGTTTCTTGCAAACAAGTATCTTCATCCTTAACTAAAATTTTGGTTTTTTTATATATACTTCTGAAAAATACACTTCTTAAAAATTTTTTTCTTTCATAAACTTCTACTTTATATTTATTCATATAATCAGAATGCATTTTTAAATCTTTTTTAATATAATTTGATATTTCTTCATTATTTATTTTTCTTATTGCATCATGTAATTCTATTATTTCATTTTTGCGTTTTTCTGGATAAAAAAAACTAAAATCATTTAAAAATATTTCAAAAAGTTGTAAATTTTTTTTTGTTTCAGAATACCTTTTTTGTAATTCATTTTCATATGTTTTTAAATCTTCATTATATAATCTGAATAATAATGAAAGTCTTTTATAAAAGATTTCTTCCAAATTATTTTCATAAATATAATTTATTTTTGAATATTTAATGCTATTACTTTTTATATTATTAATAATTTTCTTAATAGCAGAATAAGATTTTGTAATATATTCAGATGATTTTATATTATTTTCATCATCTTTATTATTATTATTATTATTTTCATTATTATAAAAATTAAAAAATCCTTCTTTTATTAATCCTTCTAATAATTTAAAATTATCAGAATCTTCTTTTTGATATAATTCGCCTTCTGTTATAATATATTTATCCATATTATTGAATAAACCTAATCTTAATTCTTTACTATTTTTAATTATATCAATTAAATTATAAGGATTATTATTTGAAGGATTTTCTGTGAAATATTTTATTATTATATTATTTAATTCTTTTGATAAATTATTATATTTTTTGGTTAAATTTATATATATTGTTTTTATAGTTTCTTTATCTAATACAATTTGAATCTTTTCTTTATTGAAATCTTCTGAATTTACATTTTTTTTATCAGTCCAATATATTAAATCTACAATTGCATCATTAAAATTAGGACATTTTTCTGGGGAATATGTAGGTATTAAAACTTCAAAAGTTGTTTTCATATTTGAAATTATAAGATAATCATAATCTAAAATATCATCATTTTCTTGTAATAATTTAAATAATATATTAAAATGTTTCATTTCTTTTATTAAATTACAAACTTTATTTATAAAAAATTCCTTATGATTTTGGAAAATTGAAAACATTTTTAATTTTTTCCATTTATTTAAGAATTCATCATTTATTAAAGGTATTTCTATTCCTGATAATATTTCTACTGAACGATAATTTGTATTTTTATATATTTTTTCTTTATAATAATTATTATTTTCAATAAAATTTAAAATTTCCATATTTTTCAATTTTTTTTCTTTTGATAAATTAATAGCAGTTCTATGAATTATTTCATCTATATTTTTTTTAACATTAAATTTTTTAATTTCTTTTTGAAATAAAACGATTAATTTACTTAAAGAAATTAATTTTTCTAAATCAACATTATCAAATAAATTTATATATTTTTCAATTAAATTAGGACTAAAATTAACAAAATAATTTTTAGAATTTTGCTCAAATAAGATTAAATCTTTAATTTGATCATAAATTGCATTTATATTATCATCATTTTTATGCAAAATTAATGTTTCAATATCAATTAAAGATTTTCCATCTGATTCTAAAAATTTTTTTAAAAATAAATCTTTTTTTTCATTTATTATTTGAAGTAAAATTAAAAAATCATTATTATATTTTAATTTATTTTTTAATTGAACAAAATCTATATTACCACAATAATTTATTAATTCTATAATTTGCTCTTTTGATAAAATTAAACCTAAGAAAATATTTTCATTTATTAATAATGTTTTATATAAATAATTTTTTATTTTTTCATTTTTGAACATTTCATTAAGTTTATCTTTATTAAATTTAGAATAAATATAAAATAATAATGTATATAAATTAAATATTAATTCTTCTTTATTTTTTTCTTTTTCAAAACTTTCAAATATTCTTTTTTCTATAATATTAAAAACATTTATAATAGGTTTAATTTTATCTTTAGGTATATCACCATAATTATTTATATTTTGAGGTTTAAAAATTTCAAATAATTTTGGTAAATATTTAGATTTAAAAGATTCCATTAATACAGATATAAGAAAAAAAAAATCATATTTTTTATTTTTTATTTCTTCTTTATTTAATAATATTAATGTAGAATAAATTAAGTCTTCATTTTCTTTAGAATTTTGATTTATTTTTTTTTTCCTAAAATAATTTATATATATTTGAAATAGTTTTGAATAATCACTTAATAATTCTTCCATAGCCATTAATATATTTATATTTTTATCATAATTTATTTTGAAATCATATAAATAATTATCTTGCTCTATGTCAAAAATATTTATTTTACTTTTTGATATATCTTTATTTTCTTCTGTTGTAATGACTATTTCTACCTCAAAATTTTTTATATCTTTATTTTTTGCTAAAATATTATCTGGATATATTTTAAATCTGTATATATTTATAAAAAATGAAGTTTCAAAATTTTCCATTTTTGTTTGGTCAATGACTTCTAATGCATTAAATTCTGAAGAATTTTCTGGTAAAGATAATACTATGTTTTTGGATATTTCATGACTTTCAATGAAATAGACATAATGAAAATTTTCTTTATTAATATTATTTTCATTTTTTTTTTCTTCCATTTTCAATTATTTTTAAATTATAAATAATTATTAATAATCAATTATTTCATATAAAATATAAAATTTAGCATTAAATAAATGGGGATTGGGGATT
>JAJJLB010000039.1:0-14789 GCA_023806845.1 Diplodinium flabellum
ATCCCCAATCCCCAATCCCCAATCCCCAATCCCCAATCCCCATATCATAAATATATTATAAATAATATAAAAGAATATAATTTATTTAACTACAATAAAATTTTTATTATTTTTTAAATTTATTTATTAATAATTGAATGGAAGAAAAAGATTTTAATTACATTTATTTCAATGTTACATATGATAAATTAAAAAATTATATAATAACCTTACCGATTGAATA
The DNA here is from genome assembly GCA_023806845.1 of Diplodinium flabellum. NCBI lineage: Eukaryota > Ciliophora > Litostomatea > Entodiniomorphida > Ophryoscolecidae > Diplodinium > Diplodinium flabellum. The sequence goes on from JAJJLB010000039.1 coordinate 224, forward strand.
TAAAGGATGGGATACTCTCGAAAAAATAGAAGAAAAAGAATCTTCTGATTTAACTGGGCCTTTGACAACTAAAGTATTTCGTTTTAAGATATTTTCAGATTTGGAAGAATTGAAAGATCAAAAATCTGGATATAAAATTGATATCTTTATACATGACGAAAATGAATACCATTATCAATATACAATTAAATTTAGAGATAATAATAAAGATTTTTATGAATATAATTTTAAATTAGAAGATATTGATTTTCTGCCTTTAAGTTATGAACAACAATTTGACATTTATTTAAATATATTAAGAAATAAGTATAATATTTTACAAAAAGATAAAGAAAATGAAGAATTTATATCTTCAACTCTATTATTATTTGAAGAAAAAGATATGAAATATGATTTTTTATTTTATCTTTCAATTTTTTTGCAATGCTTTACTATAAAATTAGCCCAAAAAGTCTTACTTATTTTTGATCCAAATAAAATAAAAGGAATGGGACAACTATCAGAAAAACAAATGAAGCAATTAAATAATATATTAAATACTATTGAAAAAGATCCAAAAAAAATTCATGTTGAATCAGAAGATTCAAGAAAAGAAACTACAGAATTATTTTATTCTATTGTTCTTTATTTTTATCTTAATTTTCATAAAGATAAAATTCATGAAATGTTTGAAAATGAAATAACAATTAATTTTTTATATAATAAACTTGAGCATTTCAAACACTTTTTTAAAGATTTAATCATTCCAGAAAATGAAGTTATTAATTTGATGGAAAAAGCCAATAATTATAACCAAATATTAAGCTTTCTTTTTTACATAGGAAAAGATCTTTTGAAATTTTTGGACATTATATTTAAAAAAAGAGAATTGATTTTGGAATTATATAAAAAAGAAATAAATGAAGTAATTGATGAAAATGAAAATATTAAAGATAAAAGCAATCTAAAAACTATACAATTAATAGAAATTGAAAAATATGTTGAAGTTAAAAAAGAAGATGATTTAAAGAAAATATCTGAAAAAATGAAAGATTTATCAAAATTCCAAAATTTATGTTTTATTAAATTTTCTTCAGAATTTGTAAATAAATATATTGAATTTAATGAAAAAGTTAATTTGGATAATTTAATCTATATAAAAGAAATAATAGAATCAATTCAAAAAATAGACAAAAATTTTAAATATAAATATAAAATCGAAAAAATAATTCATGAAAATGGAATAATATTTGCTAAAACCAGACAATTAAAAAATTTACAACTTTTAAAATTTATTGAAAAAGATGAATTTTATCAAAATATAAAAAATCAAAATAACAAGGCTGACTCCTCATTAGATATTTTTGATGGTATTGAAATTGAAACATTAGATGAAGAATTTTTCAAGCAATGGAAAAATATAAATTTTGCTAAAATGTTTGATTTAATATTTAATGAATTTTTACAGAAAATTGCTTCATTAATTAAGAAAATGAAGGATTTTGGATTATTATTTAAATTTTATTCCTTTTATAATGATAAAGAGATTAAAAGTGATTGTGTTACTATAATGCAAAATAAATATAAAGAAATATTTCATACTTATATAATTGAAGAATGTCCAAATTTTATAAAAGATACTTGTGAATTAATTTATTTATCAGATAAACAAAAAGTTAGAATTAAAAAGTTTTTATCAGAAGATTTACAAAAATTACTTGATACTCAAACTATTAATAATATTTATATTTATTTAACAGAAAATTATAATAATTTATCCAATGAATGTACAAAATTAATAATTAAATTTTTCACAACAGATAAACAAAATTCAAACCCATCAACATTACTTTTTTTAATTGAAAAATGCCATAAGTTAAGAAGTGACATTTTTTCAAATATAGATAAATATATTATTAGGAATGAAGAAGAATTTTTATATCCCAACATAACATCAAATTATAAATTTTTTAGAGAATTAGTTAATAAAAAACTTATTTATAAGGCTGAAAATACCAAATTAAGTTATATTATGGAAACGATGAAAATTATAACATCTTTACAAGAAAAAATAAAAAAATTAGATATTAATTATAAATCATTAATACCCTTCTTCGATGTAGATAATGAAGACGCAAAAAATATTGAAATATTTGAAGCTAATTTAAAAGAAAGAATTCTTTATATTTTTTTACAAGAAGGAGAAATTGCTCAAATATGCTTCAATGAAATAAAAATAAAAATGAAAGAAATAATAGATAAAATAAAATTTTTTGAGACTATTTTACACTATTTTAGTTATTATTTTCCAAATACTTATCCTAAAGATATAGAAAATATTAGCCTAATTATTTATTCTCTAAAAAATATTATTCTTAGTAATAATGATAAAAAGTATCAAGAAAATTATGAAAAATATTCAAAATATTTAAAAGAAGCCCAAAAAAGAGAAATAATGGAAAAAAGCGAATTTTTTAATATAATTTATAATAACACAAAAAATAATAGTAAGACTAAAGATAATAAACGTTTAGAAGAAGCCGATAAAATGTTCAATAAATTAAAAATATTATTCGAACAAAATGGAATATTTAAAATAGATATAAAACTATTAAAAATATGCCTTAAACCATTTAAAAATAAAGAAGAAAGTTTAGATAATGAATTAAAAAAAATAACTAAAATTTTAGATATTCCAAATTTTAATGATATTAAAAATTTAAGTGAAGAAATTTTATTAATTTCTAAAAGAGATTATATTTATGAAATTGCTGATTCAATTATTTCATTTGTTCAAAATATAGGAGCAAAAGAAAGTAAATTTAGAAGTATTTTTAAAAATATTATGTCTTCATTAAAAAATAAACAAGATATAAGTATTATTAAAAGATGTAAAGAACATTTGAAAAATGTAGATATTGATATAGATGCAAAAAATAATAATTATATTGATGTATTAATTAAATTTAAAGAAAAACCAGATATGCTTTCTTTTCTTTTTGAAAAAACAATAGAAGATTGCCGAAATTTGCAAGAAGTATTATCAGAAAATGAAAACAGTTTTGTTTCAGTTAATGATATTCTAGATATGGAAAAATGTGTTGTTTTCATGAAAGATCTTGGTAAATTAGAAGAATTAAAGCAAAAAGAAGATATGACTGTTATATCTTTATTTAAAGAGAAATTTTCAAAAAATAATGAAATATATGCTTATTTTAACAAACTCTTTAATAATTATTCACAAATTTGTCTTTTGCAAACAAATTTAAATAAAACTGAATCTTTAAAATATATATTAAATTCATTATTAAATAAAACGACTTTTATTTTAAAGAGTACTAAAAAAGATTCATTTAAATGCTCATATTTAATAAATAATAAAGAAGAAGAAATGACAAAAGAAAAGATAATATCTTTAAGAGAGAGAGCACAATTAACTAAAAAAATCACACAAAAGTTTAAATTTTTTATAGAAACAATTTCAGAGATAAGTAATATTAGTAAGATTTTAGAAAAAATTTTTAAAGAAGGTTATCCAAAGACAATAATTGTTAAAATAATAATAACAAAAATAGAAAATGAAATTAATGAAAAGGATCATTTAAATATTAAAAAAGAGTTTTTTATGAATGATAAGAAGCAAAATGATAATTTTGAAATAATAGAAATGCTAAAAAATATATTAAAGGAGATAAAAGAAGTTCAAACTGAAGGATATAAAGATAAGCCCCTAGTTAGATATATATACGGGCGCCAATTTACTTTTATTTATAATAATTTAAATATTAAGGATAATATTATGTCTGCTCTTTTAAAATATATTACAAATGATTTATGTATAAATAAAGTAACTGATTTTAAAACTGAAGAAAAATTTGAAATAATAAAAAATAATATAGATGATTGGAACAAATATTTAAATGAAATATTTATTAAAAATAATTTAACATTAGAAAAAATTTATGAAAATACTATTATTAAGAGGAATATATTAAATAAAAAATATGAAGGAATTTATGTTTATACATGTGAAAAGCTTGAAAAAGATTTATTTCAAATATATAAATATTTAACTCATAATAATCCTATTGCTCAAAATATTTTACTATGTAATAAAGAGACAGTAAATGAGCAAATCACTTCTTTCTTATATAGAGCAATTTTATGTAAATATAATTCTTGCTTTATTATAGGTGGAATTGAATTATTACAATTTGAACAAAAATTATGTTTAATTGATTTATTAAATAATTTTTTCCCAACAGAAGAAGAAAAAATCAATTCTTGTGTAATTTTCCTTTTTACAAATAAAAGCTCAGATATTTATAAAAATTTAGAAATAAAAAAATATAAAAATTTTCTTGATTTAAACAAAAAAGAATTTAATAATTTAAGCTATGAATTAAATGATATAGAAATCTTCAAATCAGATAAATCTGGAGTTGGAAAATCAACTCAAATTAAAGAAGAAATTATAAAAATGGGGAAAAAATGGATCTATTTCCCATTTGGAGGAGTACTTAAGAGAGAAGAAATAATTGAAAGATTAAAAGGATTGAATATAGATAATAATTGTGTATTACATTTAGATTTATATAATACAGATCAAATAACTTTAATGATGGAATTTTTATTTTCCATATTAATAACTCGATTTTATGGCCAAAACGAAGATATCTTCTTTTTATCAAAAAATATTCAAATTAAAGTAGAAATACCAAATGATTTCATTGATTTTTTTGAAAAGTTCCCTATTTTAACTTTATTCAAAATAAAAGAATTGAAAATATCCCATCTAGCTCCATTAATAGTTCCAAAAAAATTAGATTCAAATATTCAAATAATTGCGAATTATATAAGAGCTTTAAAAGAGAATAAAATAAATCAATATGATTTATATTTTCCAAATATAACTCCTGAAGATTTTAAAGAAAATTATATTATTTGGAAAAAAACAAAAAAAAAAATGAAAACTTCAATTAATCCAAAATTAATGACCGATGAAGAATGCCAAAAATTAATTTTTGATATAATAAAAGAACAAATTCCAGAGCCAACATATTATCAAATTACTTCTTTTATAAATGTGTTAGCTATACAATTAAAAAAATTTAATCAAAGCCATTTCCTTAATGCTTATCAATTATTATCAGCAAAGGGGATGAATGGATGTTTGATAAGGTCATTTATAGTAGAGAGTTTTATAAGTCTCACAAAACATTTCACAGAAGGAGCTTTCACTGAATTATTAAAAAGTCAAGAAACAGTTCATAAAACATTATTTAATCAATATGATGAAAACAATGATATAAATAATGCTGTTAATGATTTAGCCCAGCATAAGCACGAAGTTATTTCTTTTGATAAAATAGATCCTTCATTAATTTTTTTCCATGAAGGGACAGGAGAATCATTTAGTATAATAACAAATAAAGAAAAAACTGATAAGGAATATAATGATTTATTAGCTTTAAGAAATTCCCAAGAAATTAATCAAAAAGATATGGTAAAAGAATTACCTAATTATAGAAAATATACTCAAATAGAATTTCTAAAGGAATTAAAAGAAATATTAGGAATTAATAATCCTGTTGAAAAAAATAAAAATAATAGAAAAAATGAACAAATTACCTTAGAGGAAATTGCAGGTAATTATGTTTTTACATCTGATAATTTTGTTAAAATGATATTAATTTTACTCAGAATAAGGTCAAATATACCCGTGATAATGATGGGAGAAACAGGATGTGGAAAAACTGCACTTATAAAGAAGTTATCTGAATTAAAAAATAATGGAAGTGCAGATAAAATGAAAATATTAAATATTCATGCAGGAACATGTGATAAAGATATAGTTGATTTTATAAATAAAAAAGTAATTCCATATGCAGAAGAAATAATTATAAAGGAAAAGCCAGAAAAAAAAAAAAATGAAAAAATAGGTTTATTATTTGAAGAGACAAAAATTTGGGTTTTTTTAGATGAAATAAGTACATGCAAATCAATGGGGCTTATAAGTGAATTAATGTGCAAAAAAACTATTCAGGGGAAGAGACTCCCTTCAAATATAGTTTTTATTGCAGCTTGTAATCCCTATAGACAAAAAGAAAAATCAAAAATAGAAAATATTGCAGGGTTGGATATAAACCAAGCATATCAAGAAAAAAAATTTTTGAATGATAAAGAATTGGATGATATTAAAAAAGCTAAAACAAGTAATTTAGTATATATAGTTAATCCTCTTCCACATTCATTACTTAATTTTGTTTTTGATTTTGGAAGTTTAAAAAAGAAAGATGAAGAAGATTATATAAGATGTATAATTAAAGAACCCTTAAATAATATTTATTATAAAACATTAACTCCAAAAGAAGAAAAAGATGAAGATGAGAAAATTAAAAAATTAAAAAAATTTGCTTGTGATATGATAATAAGTGCCCAAAATTATATAAGATCATTTCAAGATAAATCTTCAGTTTCTTTGAGAGAAATTAAAAGGTTTAATATTTTTTATGAATTTTTTTATTATTATTTAAATAATAAAAAAAGAATTATTGAAAAAGAAAATCAACTTGACAATAATAATAATGAATTTTATTTAAAATTAAATGATTATTATATACAAATTTATAGTATTAATTTAAGTATATTTGTTTCTTATTATTTGAGAATAAGTGATAAAAAATATAGAGATGGTTTGGAAATAAGAATGAATGAAATTTTCCAGAATTTCAATAAAGCATTTAAAGATAAAAATTTTCTTGATTTACCAAAGAGAGAAGAGCAATTTATTGTTGAAAATATAAAAATAGATAGAGGTATAGCAAAAAATAGAGCTTTATTAGAGAATGTATTTTCTATATTTGTGGCAATAAATTCTAAAGTTCCTATTTTTATAGTTGGCAAACCTGGATGCAGTAAATCTTTAAGTGTTCAATTGATAATTAAATCTATGCTTGGAAATACTTCAGAAAATTCTCTTTTTAAAAAATATCCCCAAGTTATTGTATATTCATATCAAGGTTCTATTTCAAGTACATCAAAAGGAATAGAAAATATTTTTAATAAAGCTCGTTCTATGTATACTAAATTAGAAAAAGAAAATAAAGCCAATAATATCCCATTAATATTCTTTGATGAAATGGGTCTAGCCGAGCATTCCCCAAATAATCCTCTTAAAGTTATTCATTCAGAATTAGAATATGAGCAAAATAAAGGAGAAAATCAATTGGCATTTATTGGTATTTCAAATTGGGCTTTAGATGCAGCAAAAATGAATAGAGGTATATCTATATATATTCCTGAGCCTGATGAAAAAGATAATCAAGAAACAGCTTTAATTATAGGGAAATCTTATGATGAAACATTAGCTGAAAAATATAAAGAATTTTTTGAAAAATTAGGTCAATCTTATTTTTTATATAAGCAAGAGATAAAAAAAAAACATAATTTAGATGGAAAAGAAGATTTCCATGGTAACAGAGACTTTTATCATTTAGTAAAAAATATCTCAAAAAATATTATTTCTAAAGAGATAGATAATCAAGTAAATGAATATACTTTGATGAATATTGCTATTAGGAGTATTGAAAGAAATTTTGCGGGAATATTATTTCAGGATTTTAATCCTCATGCTTCTCAAGAATTTTTTATTTCAATTTTTAAAAAATTATATCCTGATTGTAGATATTTAAATAATAATGATATTTTAGAAAGAATTAAAGAAAATATTAATGATCAAGATAGTAGATATTTATTAGTCATATCCAAATCTTCTTTAAGTACTTATCTAATATCTTCATTATTAAATGATAAAAACATAGAAATTAATTCATTTATTGGTAGTAAATTTATAGAAGATTTGAATTCAGAAGAATATATATTTAAAGTATTAAATAAAATTCAATTATATATGGAAAGAAAAAATCTATTAATTTTGAAAAATTTGGATTCAGTTTATCCTGCATTATATGATTTATTTAATCAAAATTTCACAGTTATTAGCAATAAAAATTATGCCCGATTAGCAATTGGTTCAAATACAAGTACTTTCGCTTTTGTAAATAAAGAATTTAGATGTATTATTAATGTTGAAAGTGATAAAATTGATGAAGAAGAACCTCCATTTTTGAATAGATTTGAAAAACAAATATTGTCTTTTAATAATTTACTTGATAATGAATTAATTAATTTATCAAATAATATTAAAATAATGCTAGATGATTTAATTTTATATAATAAAAATATTTATAAAGGAATAAAACATGATTTGAGTAAATTACTAATTAATTGCAATTTAGATGAAATACAAGCTATGGCCTATAAAATAAATAAAGAAAAAAAAAATAAAAACGATATAATATATTCAATTTTAGATAAAATATCTTTGGTTTTACCTCAAGATATTTTATTTAATATAAGAATTAATGGATTTGCTCAAAAACACTCTATTTATTTTAATAAAATTGTTGAATCTTATGGAAAAGGTGAACATTCTAATTTTGCTAATTTTTTAAAAGTAATTAATAATAGTAAAAATGTTGTTTATACCTTCAGCAATAGTTTAGATAAAATTAAAAATATTAATAATATAGAAAATCCTTTAATAGGTTCAATTAATGAAAAAAATATAAAACAAATTAATATAAATTCATTAAAATCAGAAAATGAATTTGAAAGAAATTTAGATGAATTCTACAATGAAGAAAATTATAAAATATGTATTATTAAATTTTTACCATATGAAGGGGATTTTATGGAATATATTGAATATTTTATAGAAAATAAAGAAAATGAAATCAAGCAAAAAAAAGTTTTTATTTTTATAGTATATATGTCAAGAATATCAAATGATAATATAAATAATTTAGAAAAGATGCCTATAAAAGAAAAAAATGAAATTATGAAAAAAATACTTAAGAAAACCTTATCTGCATCATCAGAATATTATCAAATATTTATTGATAATTTAAATGGAGATAATCAAATTAAACTTCATGAAATAATTAAAGTAAATAAACTTGATGAATTATTTAAAAGATTTTTTGATATTAATAAAGAATTACATGAAAATATACTAAAATGTATCAGACTTATGAAATATAATATAGTATCTCCATATAAAGGAATCAATAAAGATAATTATGTATCTAAATTATTAGATTTTATATGTAATAATAATAAATTGAAGGGCATGATTAATGAATGCATAGCCAAAAATATACAAAAAATTGATGATGAAGATATTATTGATAAAATATTTCAAGAAGAAAAATTATTTCATAATAATTTTATAGACATCTTACCAATAATTGAAAGGTATTTATATAATATATATATTTCAAAATTAAATTTATTGTTTTTTAAGGCAGAAAAAGATCAATTTTTCTCATCATTATTATCAAATGAAGAAGATAAAGAGAAAGGTATTATAAAAAATGAAATTAATAATGAAGAAGCGATCTTTTATAATAGTAAAAAAAATATAATAGAAAAAATAACAAAAATATATTTAGAGCATTTAATACTAAATGATGATGTAATAAGAATAGTTAAACAGCCTAGAGCTAATAAAATTTCAATTTTATTGGGATTGAATATTCCAGGGATAAATCCAATATTTAATAAAATATTAAAATCTATTAAAGATAATATCATAAAAGAATATCATAAAAACGAAAATAAATTAAGAAATATTTTCGGAGAAGATGAAATAGAAAAAGAAAAAAAAAATTATTTTAAAGCATTAAATGAATTCAATAATTCTGTAACTAATTTAATTAATCAAGAGCCATTATTAAAAAGTATTATAACTTATAATAAAGATGAAAATATATTATTATATAATTTATTAATAAATGATTATTTTACTATATATATTAATAATAATTTTATAAAGAAAAAAAATATAAATCAAAATAAATATCAAGAAAAATTATTGGACAATATTAATAATAATAAAAGATTTTTAAATTTAATGGTTAATTTAAGAGATAAAATTATATTTTCTTACTTAAATATAAATAAAGATGAAGAAGATATTGCAAAAAAATTATCAAATGCAATAAATTGGATTGAAAGTTATTCAGACGAAATAAACTCAATTCAGGAAATATTTTTCAAACTTAATTTAATTATTCCTGGTCTCAATGAGCGAATTGAAAGAATTATAAAAGAAAAGCAAATTAAATATGAAATATCTAAAAGAAATCCAGAATATACCTCTATAATAAATGAAGTATTCTTCCTTTCATTGGATAGTATTCTTAGAATAATTACATCAAATGAAGAAATATATGATCTTCCTTCTCAAGATTTTTTTGAATTAATAAATACAAATAAAGAGATTCTTCAAGATGCTTTACAATTAGAAGTAACTTTAAATATTTTTTCTCAAGAAGTCTTTTCATTACAAGAAATTTTGAAAATTATTGATGCTTTGAATGAAATTCCAATGACAAATGAAGAAAAAATTAAAAATATTAAAAAAGTAATTCAATATTTTGCTGTAGAAACAGCTTGTAATAATGAGAAAAGACAAAAAAAATTAATTGAAAACTTTAATAATTTTTATACATTTTTAATCAATATATTAGAAAAAGAAAATAAAAATAATAATCTTTATAAATTATTAGGTTCTCTTTTTTTAAATGAATATATCAAAATTACTTTTCCTTCTTTTAGAGAATTTTTATTGGAAAAAATATTAGAAAATAATAATTTCATTAATAATAATTCAGAAATTATAAAAATTATTTTGGATAATACAATTGATATTTCTCCTTTAGAAATGTTAAATAATTTGGATTTAATAAAAGGAGAGAATTCTCATCTTTTCAAAAAAATTAATAATTCCAAAAGTGCATTCTTAGATGAAGTAATAATGAATATATTAGAAGCAAAAATAACTGTTTATTTTGAATCAATAAAAGATTTGGAATCAAAAGAAAAAGAAGATAATTATAATAAATATTTCAAAGATAATAAAGATCCTAAAATTTATAATGAAACAGGAATTATTTTTGATAATTCTCTACAAATATTTAAACAGACAATTGAATTTTTAGATTCGATTTCAGAACCAAAAAAAAATAATAATAAAACAGAAGAAAATATTCATTTATGCAAATTATATTCTATTGTTTATATAAAAATGTATTTAAGTAAATTAGTTTATTTCATTAAGGAAAAATTAAGTCAAATAGGAAATATATCTGAAATTATTGATGTTATTCAAGGAATAAAAAATAGGCATTTTGGAAATGTAGTAAAAATATATATTTTAAAACTTTTATATAATTATTTTAATAATTTTGAATTATTTAAAAAATTTGATTTTGAAAAAAGTGGAATTAGTTTCTATAAAGAGTTTCCATCACTAAATGAAGGTGGAGTTCAATTAATTCTTAAGTATTTATTCCTTCCTTTAAATGATGATGATTATAAAAAATATTTAGTTGGAGTTAAATTATATGAAGAAATTAAAGATAATAATTTTAATTCAGAACCAAAAATATTTTCTGATTTTATTTCAGAAAACGGATTAGATATTTTTATAGATATAACAATTAATAAAATAATTTTTAATTCAGCTTTGAATTATTCTAATAATAATAACAATGAATATAAAAAATTTTCTAATTATTCAAAAAAATTATTTGATTCCATTGAAGATTTTAGTATTGAATTAAAGAATTTATTATATCTTTTTTATTATGAAAGTACTTATGAAGCAAAAATTAGACCTACAATTTTAAATGACAAAGAAAATATAAATATGTCATTATTAGAAAGCATTTTATATGGATTTAAATTTTGTATTAGTTCTTTAAATAATAAGAATTTAATAGGTGAATTATTATATTCTTCATTTTTTATAAAAGATGGAATAAATCTTATCAAAAATTGTTTTATTCCAGGTATTGATGTTGTTGAAGATTATCATTTATTTTACTTAGACAGTGTCATTTCACATTTTACAAAGTATGATGATAATTGGGGATGTTATATATGCAGTTGTGGGTTTTATTATAATATAGAACCATGTGGTTTTCCAACTAATGGATATACCTTTGAATGTCCGATATGTGGAGAACTTTTAGGATATGGAAAAAAGAAAAGTAAATATATAGGGGCTGAAAATCATGGTATGCAATTAAGAAAAGGCCATATAAGAATTTTCAAAGATCAAAATCAGAAGGATGAGCAAATGGGTATGTTTAATGAAATAGATATTAATTTTCCAAATATGATTCTGGCAGATTATAAAATAAAAATAATTGAGCCTATAAAAAATAAATCTGTTTGTGGATTTATTTCAATTTCAAAAGAATTTTTTGAAAAAGAAAATAAAAATATTAGAAATTTATCAATTATAGGATACAGGCTATTAAATTATATTAATTACTGCCATTTATTCTTTGCATATTTTCTTGGATTTATCTCCGAACAAAATTTAAAATCATGTCTTATTAAAAATATGAATATTTTAAGAATAATAGAAACAAATTGGAACATGTTAAAAGAATCTTTACAAAAAAAAAATATTAATTCAATTCAAATATTTATGAATATGATATATAAAAGATTATCATTATTAATTAAAAAATGCAAATGTTTTAAAAATGAAAACGATAGAGATAATTTTGAAAAAAAAGTTGAACAATTAATAGAAGAATGTATTAATAATTATCCTATTTTTAACTCTAAATATAATGAGGAAAATAAAAAACAATTAAATGTTGACAATTTTGATATAAAATCACTTTTAGCTGAATTAGTTCCAATAACAAAAGAAGTTTATCCTGAAAAAGATTATCCTATGTTAGAATATTTCAATTTAACAAAATATAAAACAATTGAAGATTTTATAAAGAGAATGGATAAAAATGAGAAATATCCCTTAATAAATCAAATAATAATTGAAAATCCAGACAATTATAATATGAAATATCTTCCTCCTTTTAATGAATTTATTAATTATATGGTAGAAATTTATTCATTCAAAATTTCAAGAGATGAAGCCAAAAAAAAGAGCTTAAAAAATGAAGAAATATTTAAAGATAATAATTTCCTAAAAAAATTTAATAATTTTATAAAAGCTTGGAATCATATTAAAAATAGAGCTATTAAATATCTATGTAGACAAGAAATGCCAATAAAAAATTTATCTGAAAAAGATTATCTAATATATTTTTTAAATGATAATGGAGAATTAGGAGGAGGAATGTATCTTGCAGCAGCATGTCAAAACTTTATTTCTTGGCAAAATGCATTTTTGAAACCTATTATAGATGCAAATACATTTAATGGAATATTAAAATGCTATATTCATAATATAAAAAAAAAAATTCGTCTTCAAGAAGTGAAATCTAGGCAAATATTATTAATTGATGAAAGATTCTCAAATTCAAAATATAAAGATTTTAAAGAAGTTATATATTCTTTTTCTCAAAGGAATATATTTAGTGAAAACGGTAAAATTAATTATTCTGATTATAATTCATTTAAATATGATTATGATGCTATAGAAGAAGAACTTGGAAAAATAATTCTTCCTGGAATTTGTTTATTTGAAGGAGAAAAAGAATTAAATTTTGTGGCTTTTTGGTCAGAAGGATTCAGAGGGGGAAGATCTCAAATACTCTCAGAATTTTATTTAAAATATCCTCAAAAATCTTTAGATGATAAGGAGAAGGAAATAATTATAAATTATATAAATAAAATGAATAAGGATAATATTAATGGATATGATTTTAAAGAATTTTTCTCATCTCTGCAAATTATAATATTTTATTTAAATGAAAAAGGAATAGTAAGCATAGAAGAAAAAATAAGCAATATTTTAAAAAATTCTCCTGCATATTTAAAAATAACTGATGATTGTAGAAATTTTTTTTATAATGAAGGAAATACTTTAACAATTGATAAGATAATGAATATATTCTTTTATATAGAGCATTTATGCTTTAAAGACCTTGAGAAAACACTTCAAGAAGAATTTAAAGAAAAAATTCCTGAAGATTTAAAAGAAAAAATAAAAAGTAAATTTTTGAAAAATAAAAATGATCAAAAAGTTATATATACTTTAAAAGATTTAGGTGCAGCAATTAGAAGATTTATTTCAAGATATTTAGCCGGAAAAACTGAAGAAATTGATATAAATCCGGATCGAGATTTGGCTTTTGAATTAACTCGGAAAGATTTATGGGAAGAAAATATAGCAAATAATGATAATTTAGAGGAAATTATTATTAATCAATTTGCAGAATTTAAATTAAAAGTTGGCCAAATATATGAATTATATATATTGATTGGTGAAGAAGATAAAAAATTAATAGATAAAAAATGAAGGAAATTTCAATTGAATAGAATTATTTAATAATTTATTAACAGATTAATTACCTACCACAAGATTTGAATTATATAAAAATAGTGGTTAAAAATTATATTTTGTTAATTTATTTTTATTAATGAAATATTTTTAGTTATAATAATTTATTATTTAAATTAATTGAATTAATAAATTACTTTAGTTACATAATATAATGGGGGATTGGGGTTTGGGGATTGGGGATTGGGGATTGGG
>JAJJLB010000040.1:0-14710 GCA_023806845.1 Diplodinium flabellum
TCCCCAATCCCCAATCCCCAAAACCCAATACCCAATCCCCAAATTGAAAAAAATATTTTAATTTAAATAAAATAATATATAAAATATTAAAAAATAATAAAAATATTTATTTTAAATCTATATAACAAATTAAATATAATAAAATAAATAATTAATTAATAACTACTATCATGGAAAACAATGATAATAGAAAGTTCACAAACAAATTATATTTAGATCCAATAGAAAGTATAAATACAACAAAACTTATTAAACCCAAAGGTTATAGAATTAAAGGTGATTCTTCAAAAGACAACCAAAAAATAAAAATATTAAACTCTCTTCCCAGTCTCAGACTTAATACAAATTCAGACACTAATACCATCCCTCCTCATTCTCAAAAACCACAAAATCAATTAATGGGAAGTGTGATTATTCAAAATTGGGAAACCGCTAAAAATATTCCAGAAGATATAGGAGATTTAATCCATTTTCCAGTTTTAATTGACAGAAATAAATATCGTTATAAAGATGTAGACAAAGATACTATTTTAAGTTTACCATCAGATAAAAAGGCTCAATTTTCAAAAATGGGTATTAAAAAAAAAGGAGAATTACTTATAAAATCTTCAAATAAACAATTAGAGCATATAACTATTACTTCTCCAAATTATCTTACTTCTCAAAGTACAACAATTCCACAAGTAGCAAGTGAACAAACTGAAGAAAATGAAAAACCCCCTTCAGCTCAATTAAATGCTATTAAAGTAAGAGGAAAAGAAGGTTTAGAAAAAGATGCTTTAATTGTAACTGAACCAGCTTTACATACAATTAATGCAAAGCCTGAAAGAAAACAAAAATTAATAGATTTTACAACTTTTAACAAATATTTATATTTAAGAGATAATGATTTTCTTTATGCTAAAAGAGTTGGGGGACCTGTTGATTTTGTTTTATGTACTTATCAAGATATTAATCCTAAATCTAAAATAAATAATAGTGTTTCACAAAATTTAGGAGGAAGAAAATTATTACCCTCTCTTGCTAAAAAAAAGAAAAATGTTGATTATATTACAATTTCCAAAAATACTGTTATTCACTATCAAAAAGGAATTCCTTCTGTATATTCAATTCAAGAATGGATTGACAATTATGATAAATATAAGCAATTAATGAAAATATCATTATTTAAAAATTTTAAAAATGCAAAATTATTTGATTTATGGAGAAGATTTTATAAAAAGACTAAAAGGCAATATTATACAGAAAAATTAAAAAAGAGATTCTTTTTTATAGATAAAAATTTATTACGCGGTATTTTAGATATAAGAAATTTATTAAAAGAAATGAAAATTTTAAATATTTTTGATTTACAACAAAGTTCTTCTGTTTTATTAAATCAATTTAATGAATTACATAAATCCAATTTAGTTACAATAGATAAAAAAATAGAAATATTTAGAAATAAAGTAAAACGTATTTTAGATAATTCATGTAAAGAATCATATCAAGAATATAAAACCAAAAAGAAAATTACTTTAGATGATGATAATAATGTAGGAGGAAATAGTAATGAAAATGAAAAAAATAAAAAAGATAAAGATATTACATCAAATAATATTCAGAATTTTATAAAAGATTCAATTCCATATGCTCAAGATGCCACAAGAAAAACTCATTATAAGAAATTATTAAGATATATAAGAGTTATGGATTATGTATTTAATGAAGCAAAATTTGATTTAATTAATTTTTCATTAGAAATGTTAGATAAAAAATTCAAAAGATTATATGAATGTTATGTTAATAAATGGGTCGATCCTCCAATATTAGTTACCAAAATATTATGTATGGGGGATAAAATATTTTATAATCCTTCAATAAGATTAATGGCTGAATCTATTTTTGATAATTTTATTCAAGAAACTATATATTGTGTTATTTATAAAAAAAATTTTATTGATCCACAAGAATTTCCAAGATATATGTCTTGTTTTGAAGAAGTTTTTGAAATTAGTGTTGATCAAAATGCCAATTTAAATAATAGAATTAAAGATACAGAAATAATTACAGATAAATTCGAATCATTAAAGCAAAATTTTGAAAATTGTCATAGAGAATTAAATAAAGAAGTTGATGAATTAAAACCTATATTAGATAATTATTTAAAAAATTCAAAAATTAATTTTACAGAATTAGAAAAAACTGCAACACCAAACCAATTAAAAGACTTACTTGCGGAATTTCATGAAAAAGAAAAAATAATAAAGCAATTAAAACCAACGAAAAGTGTAGGAATTTTCGAATTTCAATTAGATGACTTATTAGAACTTGTATCAGATGCCCCAAAAACATGGATAGAAAAAATAAGAAAAGTAATTCCTAATGTTTTAATTACAAAAGTAAAAAAAACTATAGAAAGATTATCTGGTCATTTAACTGATTTAAATGTGAATCCAACAGATATAGAAAGTTTTATAAAATTAAAAAAGGCTGTAGAATCTTGTAACAGAGAAAAGCAAATGCATGAAGAAGTAAGTAATGATATTATTGATTTACAAAATATTATTGATATGAGTAAAGAAATAAAAATACATGATTTTGATAATAAATTTATCATTGAATTAAAAGATTTAAATGTTAAATATGATAGAAAATTAGATTCTACTTCTTACTTTATTGATAACAATATACAACAATTTAGATTGGATTTAAAAAATGAAATTTCTAAATTTGACGGACAAATAAAATCTATGATGTCAGAATTAAATAATGAAACTTTAAATACTTATAATGAAGATACTTTTAGTGCTATAGACTTTTTAGAAGAAAATAGTTTAAAAATAAAAAAATGTTTAGCTATGAAAGAAAAATATCAACAAGAAGAAGAAGATTTAGAATTAGATGAAACATTAAAAAGTGATTTTGAAAATTTAGATAATTTAGTATATGAACAAGAATTAAAAGTAAATTTATGGAATAGTGTAAAAGAGTTTAAAGATCAAACATATCAATGGGATAATGAACAAGTTTTGCAAATAAATTTACCAAAAATGAAAGAATTAATAAAGCATTGGCTAGATTTATGTCAAGTAGCCCTGGTAGATTTAGATATACCCCAAGTACCTATGGAATTAAAAAAAAGAGTTGAAATGTATGACCAACATGTACCCATTTTAGAAGCTATACAAAATGTAAATATAAGAGAAGTCCCACATTTATTATCTATATTAAGTGAATTATTAAGAACTGAAATTAAATTAGATGATCCAGGATTTATATGTGACAGAATTAAACATTTACCAGAAATATTTAGTAGAATTCCTGATATACAAGAATTAAATACAAGAGCAAATGAAGAAAAAAGATTAAAAGATTTAATACATCAGACTAGTGATACTTTTTATAATAGAAAAATGCCTACTAAATTTACTCAAAAAGAAATAGATAATGAATTTGAATTTGTAGAAGAAAATTTAAGAATGTTGAATAAAATTTATTTAAATAAATATTTCCTTTTTATTAAAAAAGATCTAGATAAATTAATCAGTGATTTATTGAAATATCAAAAATTTTTAACATATTATGTATATTATCAAAAATATATACAAAAATCTGAAGCTATTTTAGAATTAAATGAATTTGCTAAAGATAATCCAGCAGAACATAAAAGATTATTAAATGAAAATTTAAAAAAAAATTTATATAAAAATTTAGCAGACTATAGAGTTATTCAAAAATTTTTAGATCATGCATATGAAAAACAAATTGGTTTAATTAATACAATAATTCAATCATATGAACAGAATTATAAAGCAATATTTAATTTTTTCAATAAGAAAAGATTAGAAACGCCTAGATTTTATTTATTAACAAATGATGATATTAATTTAATTTTTAAAGAAAGAGAATCAAATGAAATAAAACAAAAAATGTTATATAAAATATATAGATGGATAAAATATATTAATGTTGAAGAAAATCAAGAAAATACTATATCTTTAATTACAACTGATAACGAAGAATTTAAAGTAGTTTTAACAAAAAGTAGTAGGACAATCCAAGATTTAATAGAATTTTTAGATGTATTTTTGGTAAAAAAATTAAAAGATAATTTTAAAACATTTAAAAGGGAGTACGAAGCATCAACAAAAGCCAAAAATCCTGAAGATAAAAAGCCTAAAGATGTTTTAAGAGAATTAATTCTAAATAAAGATAATCTAGCTCAAGGGATATTTAATTGTATTTTTTATTTAATTATGGATACAATAGAAAAATCTTTATTTATTGCTGATGAAGCCTTTGATAAATTATTTGATTTATATAATGAAATAAAAGATGAAAGAATTGTATTTTTTATGAATTTAGTAAAAGAAAAAGATACAACAAAAGTACAGAAAAGAATATTATTTAATTTAATATCTTTAATGAATTATGCAAAATTTATAATAGAAACTTTAATTAAAGAAGATGTTACTTCAAATAATGACTTTACTTTTGTTAAAATAATTAATCCAAAAATTGAAAATGATTCATTAGTTCTTCATTTTATACAAAATATTTTTGAGTATGGGTTTGAATATGTAGGATTACAAGATAATTTCTTAATTATGCCAGAAAGTGAAAGAATGTATGTCGCTTTTGCTAATTGTATAGTAAATCAAAGACCATTTCAAATGTATGGTTTACAAGATAGTGGAAAAAAAGAAATTTTGAAAATTTTCGCAAATTTATGTGGAAAAAAAATAAATTATATAAATACAACTAAAAATTTTTCTTTTACATCTTTTAGTAATTTTTTTTATGGTAATATAAAACAGGGATGTTGGCTGTGTATTGATGAAACACAAAATATAAAATTTGAAATAATGGAATTTTTGGCTTTAAGAATTGCTGAATTTTATAGAATTTTACAATCTGGGGGAGAATTTGAATTAGAAAATGGAGATAAAGTTCAAGCAAATGTTAGTCAATTTAGTATATTTTTCTATAGAGAATTACCTTATATAGCTCCTTTTGAAGAAAAAAATATTCCTAAAGTTTTAACAAATTATTATAGACATATAGCTATGCCTAAATTTGATTATTATTATTTTTTAAATCAATCTTTGATTAATTTATCAGTTGAAAAAAATGAAGAAAGGTCTAATAAAATATTTTATATTTTAAAATATTTACAATGTAAAATATCTTGTTTTAAAAATACAGGTTTAAAAATGTATTTTATTTCTAAAATTATTGATGATTTAAATAATTTTATCCCAGATTATAATAAAAAAACTATGAATTTAGATTTATATCTTAGAAATCTTTTAATGAAATTATTAGAAAATATTATGAATGCAAATGAAAAAGAAGAATTTAGAAAATTCATAAATGAAGTATTTTTAATGAAAGATTATGTAGATGAAGAAAAAGTTGATTGTGAAGATCCTGTTATAAATGAAGTTATTTCAAATGTTTTATCTTCAATGAAAATAAATAGTCCAAATTTCGAAAAACAAATGAAATTTTTATATACATCATTACTTAATTTTAATAGCTTTATATTAGTTGGTCCCCCACTTTCTGGAAAATCATTTTTAGTTGGGTTGGTCATAAATATATCTAAGCAATTATTTGAAAAAGATAAATCAAAATATGGAAAAATATATAATGTTAAAATTTATTCAAAAAGTAAAACTGCTGATGAATTATTTTCAGATAATAAAGTTGAAAGAGCATATAGACCAAATAATAATTTCTTTTATAATATGATTTCATTATTTGATAATGATTCAGAAGATATACTTATTAAATTAAATGAACATTATACTAAATTATTAGGATTCCAAGAGCCAGAAGTTGAAGAAGAATTAACACCAGAAAAATTACAAAAATTAAATGATAAAAAAGAAGAAGATATTGATGAAGAAAATGCTGGATTATTAAATCAAAAACAAGAAATAGAACCTGTGGCTAAAAATTTAAAAATGGTTATTTTAGATGGTCAAATAGATGATAGCTGGATAGAATATATAAATAATCTATTTGATAAAGATAATTTCTTAAGTTTAGCAAATGGAGATGTTATTAATTGTAATGAAGGATATAAATTTTTATTTGAAACTCATAATTTAAAATATGCTCATCCATCATTTTTAACTAAACAAATAATTATAAATTGCAATTATGAAGCTTTTGGATGGGATACTCTTCTTTATACTTGGATTGAATCAAATCCAAAAATTACTGAAAATAGTGTTTTAAAAAATTACATAAGAGGTCTTTTCGAAAATTATTTCCCTAGAATACATGAATTTGTTATAAATAATAGAATGAAAAATATTACTTTAGGCCCAAATTATGTAATGAAAACTTTAATAAATATTTTTGATTCAATAATTCCTATGTTTAATTTTGAAGATATTAAAATTGGAAGGAAAAATTTCGGAGTTGTCCCAAAAATTGAAATTATTAAAAAATGTACTTTATCAATTTTTATTTTTAGTTGTGCATGGACAATGAATTTATTAAGTAATTTTGTAATTAAAACAAAAATAGAAAAATTAGTTGCTGATATTTTTAAAGCAGATGATTTAAAAGGTCCAATTTTTGATTATTATATAGATTTAGAAACTAATGATTTTGAATTATGGTCAAATTTATTAAAAAATGAAGAATATCAATTAAATTTACCCCCAAAAGAAGTGCCTTTTTATTATAGTACTCTTTTCGTACATACTAATGAAACTATACCATATACTTGGTTATGTGAAAAATTCATTGATATGAATTTACCATTTTATTTAAATGGAAAATCAACAAGTGGGAAATCATTTTTAATAGACACAGTGTTAGATAGAAAATCAGAAGATTTAGATGTTTTAAAAATAAAAATGGTATCATCTTATTATACTGTAGGAAATGATGTTGAAAATTTCATTTTTAATAGTTTAAGCACAATTAAAAGAGATGTCTTTGGAGATAAAAACTTAAAAGAATCTATACTATTTATAGATGATTTAAATATGAATATTCAAAAAGATCAATATGATTCATCAACTCTATTTGAATTTTTAAGAGAACTTGTTGAAAATAAATATATTTATGATACAAAAAATAATGAAATGAGATATTTGAAGAAATTTAATATATGTGGATGTGGAAATTTAACGGCCTATCCAAATCTTGATCAATTTAATAGATTTTTAACAAAGTATATAATTATGACATTTGTAACTACTGATGATTATTATTTAAATATATTTAAACCAAGTTTAGAATTCAATTTTAGGCAATATATTCCAAATACATCAGGAATTACTGCAACTCAATATTTACAAGCTTCTTTGAAATTAAATAACTTTTTAAAAAAAATAATTCAACAAGAGCCAAAAAAATTACATAGTCTAATAAATATAAAAGATATGATGAAAGTTATACAAAGTTTTCATGATTTCAAATTTAGAGGAACATCAGATTATCCAGAATATTTAAAAAAAATATTTTTCTATGAAAGTTCAGTAGTCTATGAAAGTAAATTTAATAAAAAAGCAGATATAGAACTATTTAAAGAAAAAATATGTGAAGCATATAATTCTGTTTTTAAACAAGATAAAGTTAGTAAAGAAATGATATTTAATGAAGATTGGGATAAAGGCCAAAGTTATGCTTTTACTAGAAATTATGAAAGTTTTATTAATGAACAAATTGAAGAAGATAATTTAATGGTGAATACAAATAATAATAATAATGAAGAAAAAAAAAATGATGTAAAACAAGAAAAAATTGAATATCATGTATTTTTAGAAAAAAAAATAGATTTAATAAATTATATTAAATCTAAAATAAATGTTTTTTATAGAGGAAAAGATATAAAAGATAAAACATATATAAAAATAACTGATGAAAATATTGAAACAGTTATAAAATTATTAAGAATTTTAGAGTATAAAAATCCAAATTTAATTTTATATGGAAAAGAATTAATAGGTAAAAAGCCATTATTTGAATTAGCAGCTTTTATTTCTGGAATAGAAATAATGGAAATAGATAATTCTTTCACAGGTGATACAACTAAAACAAAAGAATCATTTATTTCTAGTATAATTGTTCCTTTCTTAGTCAATACAACACACAGAAATAAGAAAACTATTTTATATGTACCTTCAAATATAAAAGCTAATTATATCTTTGAAACAATTAATAAAATGATGGATTATAAAGAAATTTTAAATAATTTCGTTTTTATTAATGAAGATGAATTTGAAGAAATAAGTGAAGAAGAAGCTTATAATAGGTTATTATCAAATGTTTCATTTTGTATTGATATTATACCAAAATCTAAAAATTATTATAAATTATACATTGATTATCCTACAATAGCAAAAAATTGTTCTTTAATTTATCTACATAGTTGGAAAAATCAAGATATGACTACATTTGTTAATTCAGGTTGTAAAGAAATTGAATTAGATGAAAAATTCAAAAATAATTTATCTAATATATTTATTGATATTTATGAATATACAAGACATATATATGATAAATTTTATAAAAAAACAAAAATTGAATTATATTTAAGTCAAAAACAATTTAGTAATGTATTTGAATTTTACATTTCAAAATATTCTGAATATAAAAATATACTTTTAGAAAAGCAAAAAAAATTTAATGAAGGTTTAGAAATAATAGATAAAGTAAAAGTAGTTATAGATAAATTGGAAAAAGAAATAGAAGAATCTAGTCCTTTAAGACAAGAATTAGATAAAAATATAGAAGAAACAAGAAAATTAATAAGTGATAAAACTCGTGACAAAAAAAATTGGATAATTAAAAAACAACAAGAAGAAAAAGTAATAGAAGGCTTAAATAAAAAAAAGAAAGATTTGCAAAATAATTTAGATAATATTTTACAACCTTTTAAAGATGCTATAAATAAATCAAGTTATACACTTAATAAAGTAACTCCACCAGATATAACAGAAATAAAAAATACATGGGATTCATTAAATTTCGGTAAATATTTATTACAAAAAATATATGAATTATTTGGAGAAAATAATGAATGGGATGTAATTAAAAAAAGTTTAGATATAAAATTATTTAAAAACTTCATAAATATAAATCCTGTAAAATCAAAAGAAAAACTTTGGCCCATTATAAAAGAAATAACAAGCCATCCAGATTTTAGTGCAGGTGATAATAAATATCAAAAACCATATAAATTATGTGGAACTTTATGTGATTATTTCAATGTTTGTAAAAACTATTATAATGAATTAGATAATCAAAAAAAATTAATAGATGAAATAGAAGCTTTAAATAATGAAATAGAAGGGCATAATAAAACAGTTAAAGAATTTATACAACAAGCTACTGCTATTGATAATGAAATTACTGAAATAGAAAAAAAATTAGGAGATTTAGATACCAAAAAATCAAATAGTCATAATCATTTATTAAAATTACAAGCATTAAGAGATTGCTTTAATGGATTTATTGAAGTAGCAAATCAAAAATTATATATATGGAAATCTAAAAAAGAAAATATAGATATTATTTTAAATAATTTCGATTTTTATTTAATAGTTATATCATGTTATTTGTTTTATGCTGCACCTTTAAGTAATAATTATAGAAAAGAATTCAAATCATATCTTTATTCTTTATCAAAACAATTAAATTTAAAAGATATTAAAGAATTTAATATATATACAATATTCCTAGAATTATTAGATTCTTCAAATAAAGATAATGAATTTTGTTCTTCTATAGGACAATATACAGACTTTCTAGCTGATAATTTTACTATGATGTATATTATGAAGGATAAAATAACTTATTTAATTGATTCTAATTGTATGAGTACTGAAATTATATCTGCATTTGTGGAAATGAAAACACCTAAAAGTATTGTTCAAACAAATTATAATGATATTAATGAACATGGGGATATGTTTGATAAAATAGAATCATCAATGAGAAATGGTAGTATTCTTTTTATTAAACAATGTGAAGAAAATATTTATAATATTTTGGAAAATTTAATAAATGAGAAATTTACTTATAATCCTGAAAATGGAAAAAATAGTTATGTTATAAAAAATAAAAAAATGTCAAAACATGAAAGATTTAAATTATATTTAATAAAATCTAAACCAAATTCTAAAATTCCAAAAAAAGCTTTTGCAAATTGTTATGTAATTAATTTCACTTGTCCATCTGATGTTATAAGTGATTCAATAAATAATTCAATATGTAAAGAACAAAATTTAGATTCATTCCAACAAAGAAATAAAATTAGAAATGTTATAAATAAAGACTTATTTAGATTATTAGAAATAGAAAAAAAATTATTATCTTATAATAAACAATTTGATTTTTCTGGAAATTTGGAAAAATTAGACCATAATCAAAATGTATTAGATAAATATAAAATAGAAACAAATACACATACAACAATAACCAAACAAATTAATAATAATAAAAAAAGAATAGAAATATTTAATGTAGAATTAAATAAATTTAAAATTATAAGTCATGTATGCTCAAAAATATATAAATTAATTATGAAATTTTTCTATTATGATAATTTATATGTTTTACCTATAGAATATATTTGTGATTTAGTAAAAGAATATTATAGAATTAATTATGGAATATATTCTGAAGAAATCAAAAAAAAAATATATAGAAGAAAAGATAAAGACAATAATGATGATGAAAATGATGAAGAAGAAAAAGAAGAAGAAGAAAATATCCCTCAGCCTGAACCTGCTCCTACAAATACTGAAAATAATAATAATAATGCTCAAAATCCTAATGAAGTAGATGATAAAGAAGAGAAAGAAGAAGCTAGGCAATTAGAAAAGGAATTAGAAAGGCAAAAAGAATTAGAAGAAATATATCCATGTTATCATGAAGAAGATTCTTTTGAACTAGTTATTTTCCTTTATAATAAATTATCTCAAATATATGATGTAAATCAAAGAAGGCATTTATTATTAATTTTATTATTATATGGTATGAAATTTAAAGAAGAAATCCCAACAAATTGCAAGCAAATAATATATAATGTAAACAATATATTTTTCCAAAATAATGTCGGATTTAATGAAAATTTGACTTCATCCCCTATAAAAAGTATTAATGATAGAACTTGGAATGCTTTAAGACTCATAAATGATTCATCATCATATATATTTTCTATAATATTAGACCATATAGAAGGACATCCTCAAGAATGGGATACCTTTTTAGAAAATGATGAAAACTTAATAGATAGAAATTTCGAAGTTTTCGATGAGGAATTATCTAGTACAATAAATCCATTTAATAAATTTTTATTTTTCTCTATAATAAAACCTAATTTAAGTGATTCTATAATAAAATGTATAATTAAAGATATAATAAAAACTCAAGAAGTTAGTTATATCGATGATAATGGTGAAACAAAATATAAAAAGTATACTATTGAAAATATTAAAAACATTGAAGATTTATTCTTTGAAAATATGGCAAAAGAAAAAAAGCCAATTATGATTTTTGATAATGGTAATGGGGAAATATTATATTATCATGAAATACAAGATTTTTATATGCCTAAATTAAAAGAAATAATTTCGGAAAAAAATGCAAAACAAGAATCCCCCGTTAATGAAGTTATTTCTTTAAGAGAAATAATACCATCAAAAATAGAATTAACTAATAATGAATTAGATATAATTCATGGGGCAATGAGAAATGGTGGAGTAATATTTATAAGAAATTGTTATATGATAAAAGAATCATTAATTAAAATATTTGATGAAATGAAAGAAGAAAATGCTGCAATAAATGAATATTTTAAATTAATATTATTAGTTGATAACAAAAATTTAATTCCAAAAAATTTTTATTCAAGTTGTAATATAATAAATAGAGATCTTACTATTTTAACTGAAATGAAAGAATATATAATAGATTTAATTAGTTCTACTCCTGTTAGTTTATTTAATAGATTTATGAATAATGAAGCAAATAATTCCAGCGCATATTATATGAAAAAATTATATATATATTTCACTATTGTAATTGTAGTTTTAGTCCAATATTCTAATTTAAAATCAAGAATGTTTAAAATACCTATAGCTTTTCAAAGAAAGGATTATTTCAGTATTTTAGCATATTTATATAAATATATGATTTCAATTAGTGAAGATAAACAAAAAGAATTAAGCAATCCCGATAACTTTTATGGATTTACATATGAATCTTTAATAAAAATTATTTCTGATGTTTTTATTTCTGCAAGAATGCTAACTAAAGAAGAATTTGAAAATATGAATGATTTTCTCTTACAAATATATGAAAATTCATTTTTCCTTCAAGATCAATGTCTTTTCGCTTATGATGAATTAGTTTTAATGAATATCGATGAAAAAAAATATCCTGTTGGCCCAGTTAATATTACTGACGAAATTGAAGATAAAAATAACAATAGTAATAATAATAATTTAATATCTTCACAATCTAATAATAATCTTAATAATGTTGGAAAATACCTTATACCAAAAAGTGCATTAATTGAAGAATTTGAAAATATTCCAAATGAACATTATTTCTGTTTAATGTATGGTATAAGTAATAAAATGCTAGAAGAAAAAAAGCAAAAATATATTAAACAATTTTTCGATGTTATTTGTATTAACAACAAAACAGAAAATATTGTTAATAATGATTCTATAACAGACAACATTTCTATTAATAAAAAATTAAAAGTAAATGTGAACACTGTTTTAGAAAAATTAAAAGACTTAAAACAAAATTTACCAGATTTATTAAATACTACAGAGGCAAATCAAGTATTATTTAAAATAAATAAATATAATGAATTATTTAATCCTTTAGATGAAGTTCTTCAAGTAGAAATTGATCATTTTAATGATTTTATTACCCATTTAGAAAATGATATTAATTGCCTATTAAATGTAATTAAAGGTGATATGATACTATTAGAAAAATATCATTATATGTTAAAATGTATTAATAAAAATATAATTCCTAAAGAATGGCATTTATCAAAAATTAATTCAAATAAAAAAGAAATTAAAATTGATGATTGGATAAAAAGAATTAAAAAAATATATGATTTTTTGAATAAATGGATTTATGATGGATATTCTAAAATATATGATTTATCTTTAATTAATAATGAAAGATTATTTATAACTTTATTACCAATATATTTCCAAAAAAAATTACCAGAAGGCAAAATAAGCTCAGATAAAATAAAATTACATTTTAAATTAACAAAATATGAAAAAGAAGAAGAAATAACTGATGAAGTAATAAATGAATTCAAAAAGAATAATAATAATAATGAATTTATATTTATAAAAGGATTAAAATTAAAAGGGTTTGAAAGTCATAAAGAAGAAGATAGAGAAATAAAAACATATAAAGAAAATGAAAATAATAATGAAAAATATGAATTATTACCTATAATTGTTATTACTTATAATGTAGAAGATTATCAATATGAAACTGTAAATCAAAATAATGAAAATGAGGAAGAAGAAGAAGAAGAAGATGAAGAGGAAGAAGTTCAAATAAATCAAGATGTTAAAAAAGAAAATAAAAATGAAGACCCAAAGCCATCTGGTAGTGGGCCTAAAGATGATACACAAAATATGGATGAAGAAAAAAAGGAAGAAGAAAATAATGAAGAAAATAATATTATAGGTAATAATGAAAATAATGAAATAAATGAAAATAATAATCAAGAGAATTATAATGAAGAGCATAATGAAGAAAAAGAAATAATAATGGATGATAATGATAATGATAATAATAAAAAGAAAGAAAATGAAGATGAAGAAAAAGATGATATTGAAAAAGAAGATATAGGTGGAAATGGAGAAAATCAAG
The DNA here is from genome assembly GCA_023806845.1 of Diplodinium flabellum. Lineage (NCBI taxonomy): Eukaryota > Ciliophora > Litostomatea > Entodiniomorphida > Ophryoscolecidae > Diplodinium > Diplodinium flabellum. The sequence goes on from JAJJLB010000040.1 coordinate 13,873, forward strand.
ATGATAATATTGAGAATTTAAATGAAGAAGAAAAAGAAAAAAAAGAAGAAAAAGAAGAAATAAAAGATAATAAATATGAAGAAGAAAATTTAGATAATAATAATAATTTGGATAATGAAGAAAAAAATGAAAATAATATTATTGAAAATAATAAAAATGAAACAGATTTAAAAGAAGAAGAAATATCTCAAAAAGAAGAAAATAAAGAAGAAGAAAAAAAGGAAGAAGAAAAAATAGTAAAAGAGGAGACAAAAAACAATGAAATTAAAGTTGAAGAAAGTAAAGATAATAAAAAAGAAGAAAATAATGAAGAAGGACATAAAATTACAATTGAAGAGACACAAATTAAATCAAAAAAAAATGAGTTTGTAGAATCTATATCTATGCCAAAAAATAAAATTTTGAAAGAATTAAAAGATGGGAAAGGAAATTTTAAAATAATAAAGACCAAAGTTAGATATTATAAAAAACATTGTAGATTAGAAATTCCTTTTGTAGAGCAGCAAGATCCAAATACATATAATATAAATGATCCTTATGGGTTTATAGAATTAAGGTTTGATTGTGATAAAGATAAACAAGAAGAATATTTTCAAAATAAACAAATAATAATTGAATTAGACAAATAAAAATGAAATATTTTAATAAATCCTAATTAAATATATAATAAATATAAATTGTTAATTATATAATAAATATAAAATATTAAATATATAAATTTAATATTAAGATATATTTAATTATTTTTTATTATTTATAATTATTAATTTTATTTAAATAAAATAATAATAATTTTAATTAAAATATTTATTGGGGATTGGGGATTGGGGATTGGGGA
>JAJJLB010000041.1:0-14695 GCA_023806845.1 Diplodinium flabellum
AATCCCCAATCCCCAATCCCCAATACCCAAAACCCAATCCCCCAAACCCAACAAAATAAATAATTATTAAAAAAATTTAATTATTATTATTTAATATTGGTATAAAAAAATAATTTATTTTAATAAAATTTAAATTATATATCTTATAAATAAAAATACAAATAACTTTTTATTATATTCCATAAAAATGGATAATAAAAATAAAGAAGAAGAGGAGAAGAGAGAATATCAATATGTATATTTCATAGAAAACCATATTAAAACATCAAAAGTTGACATAGATTTACAACCTAAGGATTATGAAGAAGCTGGATATTTACAATGGGTTAAACAAGAGTCTTTTGCTCAAAATAATCAGAATTATATTTATTCTATTTTTCGATTTAGAATTTTTACTTCAAAAATAAAAGAAAATCGAAAAAAAAAAATAAATAATGATATAGTCATAAAATTAACTGATGAAGATAAAGAAAACTTCCATAAAAAAATTGAAATAAAAGATATTAATATTGATAATTTTTTATTTGATTTTAAATTTGATTCATCTAGTGGTTGGATTGTTAAAAACGAACCTCCAACTTCTTATTCTTTTAGTTATGAAGAGCAATTCCAAATGTATGTTGATTATCTCAGAAAAGACCTGAAATTATTGCAAGAATCCCGTCAAAATAATGGTTTAATTAAATCTATACAATCTTTTTTAATAGGAGAGGGTAAAACTTATAATTTTTCCCTTTATTTAATGATTTTCTTGGAATGCTTTTCTACTAAACTTGTTCTTAGACACTTAATGTCATTTAAAGAAAAGAAAATTAAAGATATTGGTGTTTTAAGTGAACAAAAAAAAAAACAATCAATAGGAATTTTAGGAAAAATGGAAAAAAATCCAAAATTAATTTTGAATAAAATTTCCAATGAAAAAGATAAATCGGATTCCCTTATAAAATTATTTACTGTTATATTATATTTTAATATGAATTTTAATAAAGAAAGAATTCCTGAATTATTTAAAAATGAAGAAAATAAAATTTATTTATGTAAAGCATTGATCAATAACCAAAATTTATTCACAAAAATAAAATTAGATAACGAACAAATTAATTATTTAATCAAAATAAGTGAAAATTTTGAAGAAATAACAGCTGCTTTATCCTATAATAATAATATGCCAAACTTACTTGAGCTTATTGCATTAAATATTGATAAAATATATGCTACTTTTCAAATTGCTCTTCAAAATTATAAAAATAATAATAAAGAAGAAAAAGAGCCTATAATTGATATTGAATCATTAGCTACACCAAATAAAAATGATAAATTACAATCTATTTCAGAAATGTATAATGTGATAATTGTATATGAGGAAGAAAGAAAGATACAATTTGTAAAATTTAAACCAGGATTTTTTGGAAATTATATAAGATTATTTGAATCAGAAGATATTAATAATTATTTTTATATACGTAATATGATAAAAATAACAAAGGAAAAATTAAATATTGATTTAAAAATTGATATGAATAAACTTATTCATGAAACAGGGATATATCATGCACTTATAGGAAAATTAAAAAATAATGATTTATTAAATTTTATTGTTAATGATGAATATTATATTTCTCCTTCATATAAAAAAAAAATATATCGTTCTCTAGATATATTAAAAGGAATTGATATTTCTTCTTTAGATGATGATTTTTTTAAAAAATGGAAAAAAATAAAATGGGAGGAAGTATTTATTGATCAATATGATTTATTTTTAGAAAAAATATTAGAATTCATTAATGATTTAAATGATTTTAAAATATTATTTAAATTATATGATAAAAGTAAAAATGAAAATCAATATTCTTTTGAATCAAAAGCATTAGAATTAATGCAAAATAAAATAGAGTTTTTACTTAAAAGTTATAATCCAGAAAAGCACATAAATTTAATTGAAGATTTAAAACTATTAATATATTATTCTGATGTAAAAAATTGTAAAACTGAAAAATTTTTAACTAAAACTATACAAGTTTTAGTAAATATAGATTTATTAAATCAAATTTATATAAATCTTTTGACAGAATATGGCGATGAAGTAAGCCAAAAAACAAAAGTTGTTATAATTCAATTTTTTACTAATAATCCAGGAAATGCTAATGCTGATTCATTATTATATTTAATTGGCAATTGCAAAAAATATTCAAAAAATATTTTTCAGAATTTAGAAAAATATATTGTTCCAAAAGAAGATTTTTTTAAGTTAGAAGAGACAGATAATTATAAATTATTTAAAGGGTTATTGAAGGAAAAATATTTTGAAAAAAATGATTTGCAAAATATTAATTATTTTCAAAAAACCAAAACTAATTTAAATGAAATAAGAAAAAATATTGAAAATGGGGAAATATATTTAAAAAATATTAGTTTATTTTATAACCAAAATAAGCCTGAAGATAAATTGGAAGAAAAATTTTTTGAAAAAATACTTAATATTAGTTTAAATAATATAGATTTAGCTTCAAAATATAAAAAAATACTTGATAAATATTATATAACTATTAAGGAAGCTATTAATAATATGCAATTAATTGTTGATGATTTATTAAAATTTTTCGAAAAAAAAGAAAATCAAAAAATTGAAGATATTAAAAATATAATAAGCGAAATTAAAAAAGGCAAATTAAATCTTTATGAAACATGCTATAAAGATAAATATTCCAATATTTTAAATAATTATAAGGATAAAGCTGTAGAAAGAGCTAACAAAATAAAAAGTACTTTTTATTTAATTATTTATAAAGAAAATAAAGAATTATATAAAAATAATGAAGATAATTGTATAGATGAAACAGAAATAAAATTTGAAAAATTAAAAGAAATATTTACAAAAGGTATACAAGCTATGAATAAAAATATTTTAGAATTTTGTCTTAAAACAATAAAAGGTAAAAATGAAGAAGAAATTGAAAATGAGATTGAAATTTTGAGTGGTATATATAAAATACAAAATTATGATAAAAAAAAAATAAAAAAAAGTCTTATTTTATTATCTAAAAAAGAAGATTTATTTAATATTTCAGTAGCAATAGCATCATTTTTAGAAAAAGTTGGATCATTAGGAACTTTTTATGAAAAATTAAAGAAAATAATAAAAAATTTAGAAAAATCTAGTGAAGAAAAGGTTATATTAGAAGCAATTAATGAATTAAATCAAAATTCAATTAATATTGATACTTTATATGATCAAAAAATAAAAGGAAATAATTATTTACATATTTTTTTGAAATTAAAAGAACAACCTGATGCAATAATATTTTTATTACAAAAAACAATTGAAGAGTGTAGAAATATGCAAGAACTTATAGGAGAAATTGATAATGCTTTGATAAATGCAAATGATATTTTAGACTTGGAAAAGTGTGTTGAATTCATGAATAAAATAGGAACTAATGAAGAAATAAAAAAGAAAAAAGATATTGATATAATAAATAAATTTAAGAATGAAGCAAAGAAAAGTAAAGATATTGAAATTTACTTCGAAAGATATGTAAATAATTATTCTGAATTAAAATCCCTCGTTGATTATGGATTTGATAAATCAGAAGCATCTAAAAGAATAATTCAATTTATTTGCGAAAAATCAACATTTATCTTAACTAATTTAAAAGAAAAATTTTTTAAAGGGATTTATTATGGAAATATTGAAAATAAAAAAAATAAGAATGAAAATGAAATAAATATGGAAGCACTTCTTGAATTAAGAGATAGAGCTCAATTAACAAAAAAAGTAACAGGGGACAAAGAGGAACTAAGAACATTAGAAAAAAATAAAAAATTTATACAAAAAGTTTCAGAAATAAATAATATTAGCGAATTACTGGAAGACATTTATTATGCAGGATATCCTGAATTAATAGAAATAAAAATAAATATTAATAATTTAGAATCAACATTTATAGGTTGTGGTCTGGATACAAAAGAATTTCAAGACATTAATTCTAAGTTAAAAAAATTAATAGATGATTTAACAAAAGCTCAAAAAATAGCTTATAAATATAGGCCAGCAATGAGATTTATTTATGGAAGAGAATTTAATTTAATATATGATATTCTAAAAAATAAAGAAAAAAATAATAATAAAATTATTCCTTTTTTAAAATTTTTATCTAATAATTTAATAAAAAAACAAATTTCAAATTTTAAATATGAACAGAAAGGAAAATTATTTGATGATTTGATAAATAATTGTGAAAAATATATTCTTGATACATTAAAATTAAATAACATAACATTAGAACAAATTTATAAAGATAGTTTAGTTGTTGTAGAAAATGAAATAAATTTTAAAAATTCTATGATTTTTAATAAAAGTGAAATTAATAAAAAATATACATATAAAGGTGTTTTTTTAAGAAGTTGTAATGAATTAGAAAAGCAATTATTTCAAATCTATAAATATTTTACAAAGCATACACCTTCGGCTCAATCAGTATTATTATGTAATAAAGAGACTACAAGTGAAGAATTAATAGCATTTTTATATAGATCAATTTTATGTGAATATAATTCATGTTTTATTTTAGGAGGAGTAGAATTATTAGAATTTGATAAAAAAACTATTTTGTTGGAATTATTAAATATTTTATTTGTGGAAAAACCAGAGGATATGAAATCTTTTCTAATTATTCTATATACAAATAATGATAGCGATATTTACAAAAGTTTAGTTTTATTAAAACATAAAAAAATTTTAGAAAATTTACCAAAAGATATAGAAAATCTTAAATTAGAAGATTCTAATGTAGAAATTATTTCTTCAGATAGGACAGGTGTTGGGAAGTCAACTCAGATTAAAATAGAAATTGAAAAAAAGAAAAAAAAATATATTTATTTTCCTCTTGGAGGCTCTTTTTCAAGAAGAGATATCGTTAAAAGATTTCAAAAATTAGAAATTCCAAATGGAAGTGCCCTTCATTTAGATTTATATAATACCGAAGAAACAGAACTTATGACTGAATTTCTTTTTTCAATTTTAATAACAAAATTATATGGTCAAAATGAAGATATTGTTTATATATCTGAAGATATTGAGATTAAGATTGAAATTCCAAATTGTTTCATTAATTTTAAGAAAAAATTTCCAATATTAACGCTATTTGCTTCAAAGGAATTAAAAATTAAAGATTTAGAAAAATATCCATTAATTGTTCAGAAAGAAGTATATTCTAATGTACAAATTGTTGCAAATTATTTGAAATCTTTAAAAGATAAAACTTTAGATAATCAAGATTTATTTATAGAAACTATCACTCCTAAAATATTTTTAACAAATAATAAATATAATGAATATCGTCATACAATTAAGGCCAAATCATTAAGTCAAAAAGAATGCCAAGATTTAATTTTTACCGAAATAAAAAAAACTATACCAGAACCAAATTATTATCAAATAAAATCTTTTATTGATATATTATCAACTCAATTTAAAAAATTTAATCAAAGTTATTATCTTAATACAAATGTCTTTGAAGACAGTCAATTAGATTTAACTTTGAGAACTTTCATAATAGAAAGTTTTATTAAAATTACTAAATATTTTACAAAAGGGGCATTTAATGAAATATTAGCAAGTCAAGAAATTTTTCAAAAACAATTATTTGGACAATATAATGAAAATCTAGATTTAGATTCAGCCATGAATGAACTAGCTAAAAACAAGCATGAAGTTGTTTCTTTTGATAAAATAGATCCTTCATTATTATTCTTCCATGAAGGAAATGGACAGGGGTTTAGTATTATAACAAAGAAGGAAAAAGGAGATGATGAATATGAAAGATTATATAATTTAATGAATAGTCAAGCAAGAGGTGAAGATAGATATGAAATACCTAATTATAAAGATTATAACCCTGAGCAATTTCTAGAGAAACTAAGAATAATTTTAGATATAAAAAATCCAATTGATGAAGAAGAAAAGAGAAAAGATGCTATATTCTATAAAGATAGAAAAACTATGAAAGAAATAGCTGGCTCATATGTATTTACTGCAGATAATTTTGTTAAAATGGTTCTTATTTTATTAAGAATAAGAGCTAATATTCCAGTGATAATGATGGGTGAAACTGGATGTGGAAAAACATCCCTTATCAGAAAATTATCTGAATTCATTAATAATGGTTCAACTGATAAAATGAAGATAATGAATATTCATGCAGGGATAAATGATAATGATATAATAAAATATCTAGAAGACAATGTAATTAAAGAAGCTGAAATTTTAGAAGAAAATGAAAAAAAAATACAACTAGAACAATCTAAAAATGGTTATAATTATTTTCCTAAGAAAATGTGGGTATTTTTAGATGAAATAAATACATGCAAATCAATGGGATTAATTAGTGAATTAATGTGTAAGAATTCATATCAAGGAAAATCTTTACCTAAAAATATTGTTTTTATTGCTGCATGCAACCCTTATAGACAAGGAACAAAAAATAATGCATTAAAAGCTGGTCTTGACGTAAATAAAGCAAATAAAGAAATTAAAAATAATTTAAATCCAAAAGAAATTGAAAAAATGAAAAAATCAATGAATAGTACTTTAGTATATACTGTTAATCCTTTGCCCCATTCATTACTTAATTTTGTCTTTGATTTTGGAAATTTGACAAAAGAAGATGAAACTAAATATATTGAAAGCATTATTTTAGAGCCTATTAAAAAATATTTTTACCTAAACAATAAAAATATGAATGAAAATGACCTTAATAAAATACATCAATTATCTAAAAAAATGATAGTATGTGCTCAAAATTTTATAAGAGAAAAAAATGATGTTTCTTCAGTTTCCCTTAGAGAAATAAGAAGATTTAATATTTTTTACGAATTTTTTATAAAATATTTAAAAGATAAAAAAGAAATGAGTAATGATGACTCTCTTGTCAATAAACAAATTGATGGAAAAGATGAATTTTATAAAAATTTAGATATGTTTTCTTTACAAGTTTATTCAATAATTCTATCTGTATTTGTCTGTTATTATCTTCGTATAACAGACACTAAAATTAGACAGGAATTAAAAAAAAAATTAAATAAAATATTAAATGAATTTGATGAAAGATTTAAAAAAATTGATTTTCTAACTGTCCCTGAAAAAGAAGAATTATATGTTGTAGATAATATTAAACTAGAAAAAGGTATTGCAAAAAATAGAGCATTAAAAGATAATATTTTTTCTCTATTTGTTGCAATTAATAATAAGGTTCCAATATTTATAGTTGGCAAGCCGGGTTGTAGTAAATCTTTAAGTGTTCAATTAATAAACAAAGCAATGAAAGGAAATTCTTCTAATTCCCCATTATTTAAAAAATTGCCTAAAATTATATTAAATTCTTATCAAGGATCAATGGGAAGTACTTCAGAAGGTGTAGAAAAAGTTTTCAAAATTGCAAGAAATAAAATTGAAAATCTTAAAGATGAAGATAAAAAAAATAATATATCGATGATTTTCTTTGATGAAATGGGTCTTGCTGAACATTCGCCTAATAATCCTTTAAAAGTTATTCATGCTGAATTGGAGTATGATTTAAATAAGGGAGATAAAAAAGTTGCTTTTGTTGGTATATCAAATTGGGCTTTAGATGCTTCAAAAATGAATAGAGGAATTTTTTTATCAATCCCAGATCCAGGACCAAATGATACAAAAGAAACTGCTTTAACAATTGGGAAATCATATGATGATAATTTAGCCGATAAATATAAAGGATTTTTTGAATTTTTTGGAGAAATATATTTTAATTACAAAGATTTTCTAAGACAAAAACATAATCAAGATGGGAAAGATGAATTTCATGGAAATAGGGATTTTTATCATTTAGTTAAAATTGCGGCAAGAATGCTAGTCGCTCTTAAATCTGATTTAATTAAAGACAATAACTTAAAAGATATTTCAGTATCAAGTGTTGAAAGAAATTTTGGTGGAATGCAATTTAGAGGAAATCCTTCAACCTCTCTTGAAGTTGTCAAAAAATTATTAAAAAGAAGGTTTAATGATTTAGAAATTTCTAAAGACTATCCAGTCTTAAATAGAATTGAAGAGAATATTAAGGATTCCCAAAGTAGATATTTATTAGTTATTTCTAAATCTTCTATTAGTATATTTTTATTATCATCAATATTATATAATTTAAAAAAAAATTATAGTTTTTATATAGGTTCACAATTTCAAAATGACCTACAAAGTGAAGAATATACCCTAAAAATATTAAATAAAATACAATTGCATATGGAGCAAGGAAAAGTATTAATTTTAAAGAATTTAGAATCAGTTTATCCTGCTTTATATGATTTATTTAATCAGAATTTTCATGAAATGGGAAATAAAAGATTTGCAAGAATTGCAATAGGTTCTTCAACTAATACATTCTCTTTAGTTGATAATAATTTTAGATGTATAGTAAATGTAGATGAAAAACTAATCGATGAAGAAGAGCCACCATTTTTAAATAGATTTGAAAAGCATATAATATCTTTTGAATATCTTTTAGATAATAATTTAATAAATAAATCTATTGAAATTCATAATAAATTAATGAAATTGATTTCTTATGATAAAAATATATATAAAGGTATTAATTATAATTTAAAAAAATTATTTATTAATTCTGATTTAGAAGAAATACAAGGAATTATTTATCAAGCCTATAAAAAGGGAATTAATAATTATGAAGATGAAGTCATTTCGAAAGTTAGTCTAATTTTGCCTCAAGATATAATCCTTTTGACTAAAATTAATGGATTTCAGAGTGCACATCCAGATATTTCAAAGAAAATTTTAGATTCATATGATAAAGGTAAACATTCAAGTTTAAAAGAATTTATAGAAGTCATGGAAAATAGAAACAATGTAGTATATACTTTTAATAATATTTTTGATGTAATAAAAGGATTGGATGATATACAATCTCAATTATTAGGGGAAGTAAAATCAGATAATATAAAAAATATAAAAATTAGTTCATTTAAATCAGAGAATGAATTAGAAAAAGTAATAGATGAATTTTTAATAGAAAATAAATTTAAATTATGTTTGATTAAATTTACTGCTAATGAAGGCAATTTTTTGAGTTATATTGAATTTTTGATAGAAAACAAAGTAAGAGATTATAAACATGGTAAAAATGATGAAAAAGAATTTAATAAGGCATTTATTTTTATAGTGCATTTATCACGTATTTTTAATTATGATTTAGATAATTATGAAAAAAAAAATGAAAAGGAAAAATATGAAATTGATAAAAAAATATTAAAAGAAACAATATCACATTTATCAGAATATTACCAAATATTTATTGATGATTTAAATGGAAAAAAAAATTTCAGTATAAATAATATTATTAAATTGAAAGGAAAAGAACTTTTCAAGAAGTGCCTTGATTTTAATGTAGCTTTAAGAGAAAATATTTATATATGTTTAAGTTATATGAAATATAATTTTTCTTCTAAATTAGGTGATTTAAATGAAGATACTTATGTTAATAAATTAATTGATTATATAGGAAAAGACAAAGATTTAATAAATAATATAAATAATTGTATAGCTAATTTAATGGAAAAAGAAGAAGATATAATTATGAAAGTTTTTAAAGCTGAAAATTCAGTAAACAAAGAGGATATTGATATGATAAGTATTATTCAAAGGTATTTATCCGATTTATATTTAAAGAAATTATATTTACTTTACTTTAAGGCTGAACAAGATCAATTTTTTTCTTCTTTATTATCCACAGAAGAAAAAAATAAAATGTATATTAAAAAGGAAGAAAAAAAAAAAATGAATAAAATAGAAGATGAAGATGAAAATGAAGAAGAAGTTATTAATATTAAAAAAAATGATGAAATAAATGAGGAAAATAATATAGAAGATAATGATAATGATAATGATAATATAAAAGAAATAAAAAATAGAGCCAAAAATATTTATCTAGAAAAAATAATTGATTTTGAAAATAAAGAAAATAATGAAAAAAATTATATTATTGAACAACCTGGAATGAATAAAATTAATATTATTTTAGGATTAAAAATACCAGGAATAAAAAATGTAATTGTATCAATAATTCAAAAATTTAATAATGATTTTTCAGAAAGTTATAGGCAAAATGAAAATTCATTAAGAGATTACTTTGAAGAAGATGAAAAAAAAAATAGAGAAGAAAATTATAATAATTCTTTAAAAAATTTAAATGAATCGACATATATTGAAATTGACAAAAATGAATTTTTATTTAATATAAGGGGAAAAGATGACAACAAAAAAGACGATAAAGATAATGTTTATATAAAAGAAGAATTATTTGATATGTTTTTAAATGATTTTTATACATTATTTATAGAAAAAAATTTAAATAAAAATAATACTGAAGGTAATAATGAAATTGATTTTAATTCCATTAAAAAACTATTAATATTAATAATAGATTTAAGATTTGATAAAAAAGAAGAAGATAAGATGAAGAATGCTGCAAATATTATTAATTGGGTAGAAGCATATTCAGAAGAAATAACTATTATTTTAGACATTTTTTTGAAATTAAATAATATCATAAATAATTTATATGGTTTAATTAAGAATATAATTAAAAACAATGAAGTTAAATATGAAACATCAGATAGGAGTCCAGAATATACTTCTTTAGTAAATTCTGCAATTTTCTTAGGGATGGAATCTTTATTAAAAGTTGTTACATCAAATGAAAATATTTATAAAAATTTAAAAAATGAACCTGAAAAATTTTTACAATTAATTAATATAAATAAAGAAATTTTACAACAAGCTTCTAAAATACAAATGAGTTTATCTTTATATTCAAAAGAAGTTTATTCTTTACAAGAATTTCTAATTATATATGATTGTTTGAATACTAATAAAATAGATAATGTGGAAAATATTATTACAGAATTGATAAACTTTTTTTCTAAAGAAACTAATCTTATAAATGCGGGTAAAGAAGAAGAATTGATTAATAATTTTGATGAATTATATAAATATTTAGATAAATTAATAGGAAAAGATAAATCTTTTAATGATATAATGTCAATTATATTTAAAAATGAATATATTAAATGTACTTCAGATAAATTTAGAAATAAATTATTCCAAATAATTTTGAGTAAAAATGAATTTATTTATAAGAATAATGAAATATTAAGATTTATAATAAGATTGTATTATGATAATCCAAATGATATGAAAGAATATTTAACTCAAGTAAAAGAAAATTATTCAATTTTAAAAACTTTAAATGATTGTAAAAATGAATATTTAGAACAAACACTTATTAATATATATGAGCACTACATTTTATCTTATTTTGATTGTATTCCTAACTTGGATTTTGAAAATGATGAAAATAAAAATTATTTTAAAAAATTTAATCAAGCTAATAATAATACTTTTATTATATTTGATTTATCACTTGATATATTAAAAGAATGTCTTCAGATATTAGACTCTATATATGATAAAGAAAGCAATGATATTGAAATTCCAAATGAAAATATATGTAAATTATATTCTATAGCTTATATCAAAATTTATTTAAGTAAACTTGTTTATTTTATCTATTTTAAAAAACAAGAAATTGGTGATACTAAAGAAATAATTGACATCATCATAGGTTCAAATAAAGATAATAAGTTTAGAAAAATTTTAAAAATATATATCTTTAAATTATTTTATAATTTAATGGATAAGGATTGGGAAGAATTAATTCATTATAAATTTGATGACAATATTCCATTTTTCAAATTACTTATAGATGAAAATAAACTTGAAAATTTATATTTAATTCAATATTTATTACCATCTGAACCAAAAAATTATGAAAATTATAACAAGGATTTTAATGAATATTTAAATAAAAATAAAGAAGAAAGTATTAATTTATTTTTAGAATTTTTAAAAAAAAATGGACTTGATGCATTTATAATAATATCAATAAATCAAATATTATCAAAATTAGGAATAAAAGATTATAAAAACGAAGAATATACTAAAATTTCAAATTTATGTGAATCTTTATTTCAAAAATACCAATGTAATGATAATTTAAAAAAATTATTACAATTATTTTTTAATGAAAAACAATATAATGAGGTATTTAAACCTAAATTTGATGAACAAAAAAATGAAAAAACAATTATTGGGAATATATTTGAAAGTTTATTATATGGCTTTAGAATTTGTGCCCAATCTTTATGTAGTAAAAATACATTATATTCATCAATAATAAATAAAGATTGTTTAAAACAAATAAATAATTCTTTTATTCCTGGAAATTATCCTTTAAAAAATAATAAAGAAGATAAAGAAAAAAAAAAGATATTTGGAATTAATTTTGTCCCTAAAGATATAGTTTTACTTACTCATAAAAAAGTTAGAAATTTAGGAGAAATTTCATTTAGATTATTGAATTTTATTTTATATAATCATCTATTTTATGCTAATTGCTTAGGTTATTATAATAATGAAAACTTTAAAAATGATTTAAATTTAGTAGGAATGAATTGTCTTGATATTATTCAAGCAAATTGGAATTCATTAGATGAAGCATTAAGAAAAAGAAATATTATATCAATACAAATTTTTATGAATTTAATTTTTGAAAAAATTTCTAAAGAAATTAAAAATTGTAAATTAATAAAAAATGAAGAGGAATTAAATAATTTTGAAGATAAAATTGAAAAAATAGTGGAAACTTGTGTTAATGAATATCCTAATTATTCAACAAAATATGTTGAAATAAATAAAAAATTAGTAGGTTATACTAAAGAAAATATAAGAATAATAATAAGTGAATTGGAACCTCCTTTAGAAGAAATATATCCACATAAAGATTATCCATTTTTAAAATATTTTATTTATACAAAATATAGAGGAATAGATGATTTGAAAAAAGAGCTTGGTCCTCAAGAAGATTATATCAATAGAAATCCTTTACTATTTAAATATATATCAGAATATAATAGCAATTCTGATGTAAAAAATTTATATTATCTTCCTGCTTTTAACTCATTTTCTAATTTATTGATTGATTATTTCTCTTTTAATATTTCAAGAAAAGATGCTCAAAATAAAACATTGTCTGAATATCAGGAAAAATTTAAAAAAGAGAGCAAAGAATATGATAATATTTTAAAAAAGTTCTTAAAGTCTTGGGAAAAAATTAAAGAAAAAGCAGTGAAATATAAATCAAATAAAATAATGGATGTAAAAGAATTAAATAAAGATGATAAATTAGCTTATTTCTTAAATGATATTAATGAAAATAATTATGGAATGTATATTGCAGCTGCTTATGAGAATTTTATAAAATGGCAAAATGATTTTTTAGAACCAATTATTAAAAATGGGGAAAGTAATAAAAATTTATATTTTTACCTTAAAATTTTGGAGAAAAAAATACCTATACAAGAAGCAAATAAAAATCAAATTCTACTAATAGATAATTGCTTTAGTAATTCAGATCTATGTAATTTTGAAGATTTGGTCAATACCTTTTCTAGAAGAAATATATTTTTAAAAGATGGAAAAATAGATTATTTAAATTATAATTCATTTATATATGATATTTCTTCAATTGAAAAAGAATTAGGAAAATTAATTTTACCAGGAAAAAGTCTATTTGATGTGGAAGATAATTTAAATTTTATTTCTTATTGGGGAGAAGGATTTAATGGTGGAAAAACAGAAACATTCCAAAAATTTTATGAAAAATATAAGCAAAAAGATTTAGATGAAAATGAGAAAGAAATAATTGTCAATTATATTAAAGAGAAAAAAAGAGAACAAGATAATTATGATTTTAAAAAATTTTTTGGCTCTATGCAATTAATTATTTTTTATTTAACTAATAATAATTTGAATGAAAAAGATACAATTAATAAAATATTGTCAAACGCTCCTGATTATTTAAGAATAGATGAAGCTTGTAAACAATTTTTTGGAAAAAATGAAAATAATTTTAGGGCTGAAAAAATAATGAATATTTTCTTTTTATTTGAACATATATGCTTTGAAGATTTATGTAATAATTTATCAGATAATTATCAGAAAGAAATAAGTGAAGAAATTAAAAATAAAATAAAAGAAAAAATGGCTAAAAATGAAATTAATAATGGCAAAATTACAATTGCTGAATTAGGGGCTCCATTAAGGAGATTTATATCAAGAGCTTTAGTTGGAAAAAATAGTGATATGAATCCAAAGGCATTATTGGCCGTCTATTTGAATAGACCAGATTTATGGGGAGAAAAATTAGGAAAATTAAATAATTTGGGAGATTTAATTTCAGATTTAATAAATGAATTCAATTTAAATGTTGAACAAAGTTATGAATTTTACAAGATAATTAAAGATAAAGATGAAAAAGAAATAGAAATTTATAAAGAAAAAAAAATTATTAATCCAAATATTAGTTCTTCTCGAAGAAAACAAAGAAGAATTTAAGATTAATAATTAAATTTTGCATAAATAAATAAAATAGAAGAATATAAAATATTTAATTATAAATAATTTATTAATTAATTTTAATAAAATTTCTAATCATTAAAAAATAATTATAAAATTAATAAATAATAATTAAATAAAATTATAATAAATTACAAAATGGGGATTGGGGATTGGGGATTGGGGATTGGGGATTGG
>JAJJLB010000042.1:0-14641 GCA_023806845.1 Diplodinium flabellum
AATCCCCAATCCCCAATCCCCAATCCCTATTAAAATTAATTAAAAAATAAAATAATATATATATAAAAAATAAAATAAAATAAAATAAAATAAAATAAAATAGTTAATTTAATTTCATTTAAATTAATATTTATTAGATTATATTAATTATTTTTCTTTTAAATAATGATATTTAGAAAAATTTTTAACTAATATTTTTTGAATATGATAAATATTAATTTTATTCATCATCACTATCATCATCTTCATCTTTATTTTTTTTACCCCATCTTCCACCACCTTCTTCTTCGCTTTCTTCACTTTCTTCAGGCTTCTTCTCCCATTTATTTCCCTCTTTTTTTTTTTCTTTGTTATCCTCATCTACTTTGTCTTTTACATGTTCCTTTTTATTATCTTCTTCAATTTGTTCAGCATCATCATCTTCTTCTTTTTTATATTTCCTTTGAGCAGCCAATTTTTCATTTTCTTTTTCTATAAGCTTTTTAACATCATCATAATAATTGTCTTCTATATCCTTACCTATTTTATCATATAAATCAACTATTTGATTAATATGAGCATTAATTAATTTTAATTTATTTAGATTTGTATTAAAATTTTGATTGTCATATATATTTTTATCCCAAAGATCTACCGCTTTTAAATAATTTATTACATTATTAAGATTAGATTTTATTTTTTTATCTTTATCTTCTTCTAAAAATAACACTAGTGTAATAAATAATCTTATTGCATGAGCAAAACTTTTTTTATCAATAATATTATTATTTGAATAAATATTTTTGATTCCTTCTATTGATTCTTTATCTAAGTTTTTTTGATATCTTTTCATTTCTTTTTTTATGTCTTCATAAACCAATTTTAAGTAATATTCAAAAATTTCATATGTTTTATCGATTGTAAGACTTTCATTGTTTTGAAACAATTTTATAAAATTATCATTTGTAAAAGAATCCTTTTTTTTTATCAATTACTTCATATATTCTTGTTTCTTCAGTAATATCATTATTCTTATTCTCTTGTATACTATTTTTTTTTCTTTTATCATTTAAAAATTCTATTAATGTTATAAAATCATTAATCATATTTTTGATAAATATTATACTATTTTTATTTTCTTGAGCAAATTTATATATAGCTACTTTATCCAATATAAAAATATTTTTTTGATTATATCTTTCTTTAAATAAAGTGAATAGATTGGTTATTTTATTTCCAAATACTTCGTTATTATAATTAAAGCCGGTAATATCATCATTTAATAATTTTTTGTTTTTAACTAATAAATCTGTCATATTCTCTTCGATTAAATCATAATTGATTTCAAATTCTTTATATGATTCATAACTAAATGTTTCGCTATCTAATATTTTTCTGTATGAAGAATTAACCAACACATCAAAAAATGAGATTTCTTTTGGTAAGATTAAGGAAAAAATTTCTGTTTCGTTTATTTGTTGTATATTAATTTTAGTTTTGCAATTAATATCAAATATTCCTTTGTCTATTTTATTATCTAATAAATTTTCTAATTTATCGTTTTGTTCTTTTGCAAAATTTTTATAAATATTTTTATATGAATCTCCATATTTATTGTCGACAATGAGAAAATCACATAAATTATTTTCATTATTTAATCTACAATTTTCTATTTCTAAATTATTATAAAATTCAATAAATTTATC
Organism: Diplodinium flabellum; assembly: GCA_023806845.1. Taxonomy (NCBI): domain Eukaryota; phylum Ciliophora; class Litostomatea; order Entodiniomorphida; family Ophryoscolecidae; genus Diplodinium; species Diplodinium flabellum. The sequence goes on from JAJJLB010000042.1 coordinate 1,686, forward strand.
TATTAAATCTGTATTACTAACATATATATTTTCATTAATTATCTTTTTTTTTTCAGCATAATCTCTTGATAATTGATTAGTATATTCTTCGCTAATTAAATTTAATACACTATTAAATATATTTAGATTGTCCAAAGAATATTTGTTTTTACCATTATTATTAGTCTTAAATAATAAATATTGTTTTAATACTGGATATTTATTATCATCCATATGCTCCAATTTCTCGTTTATATATTGTTCGTTTAAATAATCTGTATAATAAAAATATTCATAAAATGGAAAATCTTCTTTTTTATAGTCATTGCTTGTATATGATTCTTTTAACAAATTAATAAAGGAAGTTTTATCTTCAATCTCTTTTTTTTTAGTTTTTAAATTATTTGTATGATTTTTCCCCTTAAATTTTCTAATCATAGTTTGTATTTCCTTTTCTAAATTATCTTCTATTGTAATAAGTGTTGCATAGTCATTTATTTTTTTTGAATTATTTAATAATGGGAATAATTCAGTAAATATATAAGACATAAAGTTTTCAATAGAATCTATATTTTCTTTTAATAGTTCATTTTTTAAAAGATTCCAGCATTCATTTAATGTTTCTACCCAAGTCATTACTTTAGATCCTTTAGGTAAATATATATCAAATTCTTTATTTTTATTTGTTAATAACCTTGCAAAAAATAAATGGGAATACAAAATATAATTTAATATTCTAAATGAGATTTGACTTAAATTTCTGATAATTTTCTGATCATTTTTAAAATCATTTAAACTATTCTTATTATTATTAATAAATACACCTTTTTCTTTTTCAAATTCTTTATCAATATATTTTTGTTCATATTCTTGAAGTGTCATATAATTTATTTCTTTTAATTTATCTCTTTTATCTTTATCTTTTTTAAGTTCGTCAATTTCTTTTTCATCTCTAAATATTCTTTTGTAATCATTTCTTTTCACAATTTTTTTCTCTTTCTTAAAAAAGCCTTCTTCAATCATACCTATAGGCTCTTTACATTTAGGACATTTCATATTCAAGTGTATATAATATGGGAAGCCAGCTTTAACAGAACGATAATACTGATTTTTGCATAGACAAACATAACATCCTTCATTTGGTTTAGTTTTAAAATGATTAATTATACTAGAATATACTTTATTATATTTAGTATCATTACCAGGATAATATTGTTCTTTCAAATAATTTAGATTTTTACTATCATATAAAGGATAATAAATTCCTCTTGTATTTTTAAATGATAATTCATTTAAACAATAACGATAACCAAATAATAAGGGTTTAATGTTTTCAGAATTAATGTTAAATCTTTTTTTAATATTATTATATATTGTTGAATCATAGAATAACCTAATTGCTTCAAACAATAAAGGATCATCTTTAAATAAAGGCTGACATATATTTATATAAAAATTTTTGTTTGAGTCTGATTTTTCCATTTGTAAATGTGATAATGATATATTATATGACAATACATAAAAATTGTCTATACCATATTCTTCTACTATGCAATAATCTGATGTTTTAATTTTATCCTTAAATCCACTTTTTTTATATCTTTCAATTATTTTATATGAATCAATATAACAATCATCCTTTAATGTTTTATCAAAATCAATTTTATATATATTATTCAACTCCTTTATTTGAATATTATTATCAAAATCGTTATAATCGTTTAATTTATATTTATCAATCATTTTTTCATCAGTAAAAACATTTATTCTAAAATTATTATAAAGTATTTTAAAAATATAAATACGCATCATTTTATATATAGGATTATCTCCATTAATTGTATCTATTATTATTTTTTTTTTTTCGTCATTATTTTTATATTTGTCATTATCAAAAGTTTTAATAAAAATATAAAGATATGATTTTATATATCCTAAACAAAATAATTTACATGTTTCTTTTAATAATTTTGAACCTAAATCTTTTGGTTTAAACATATAAGAATTTAAGAGTTCATAACTTTCTTTTAATATTTTAAGAGGCTCTTCATCTAAATATTTAATTTTTTTTTTGTCTTTTTTATCTTTTAAATAATTAACTAAATAATTTATAGAATTTTTTTCAAAAAAATATAATAATGTTTCCGATAATACAAAATTATTATTAATATTTTTTTCTATTATTTTAATTATAACATCTTCTCCATTTAATATATTACTTATATTATCTATATATTTATCTTTCTTTTCATCTTTTTTTACATATTTTTCTAATAATATTTGGAAAATATCATTTGATTTTTTTATCATCTCATTTGATTCTAATAGTTTCTCAAGTAATTTAGAGCGATAATTAATATCAGAAATTTTAATTATTTCTTTATATAGTATATATCTCAATTTATCATAAAAATCTTTATCATTATTATCAATATTCTCATCTTTAAATATTAAATTATATATCTTTTCAAAATTATTTATTAATTCTTCATTTAATTCATTTGGATTATAAGCATATTTCTGTATAATATATCCATTTTTTCTCATTAAATTTTTTATTTCTGTTATTTTTTCAATATTATTATTTTTTTTTGTGAACATCTCAATTATTTTAATTAATTCATCAATAATATACATTTCATTTAAAAATATTTTTAAATCATCATTTAAATTTTGCAAAATTTTATTTATATCTTTTAATATATAATAATATTGGCTAATTTCGATTTCCATATTTTCTTTATTTTGAGTGAATTCTGTTAATATAATATTATCTGATATTATACAATAGCATATACTTACTAATAATAAATAATAGCATTCATTGATTTCCCTTTTATATTCCGGATTTTTTTTGTCATATGTTATATATTTTATTTTATTTTCATTTTCTTTAAAAATTAATTCTTTAACCATAATATAGAAATGATTTTCATCAATAAATATAGGTATACATTTTTCAAATATTTGTAATAAATTTAAAATATAATTAACATTTGATTCTATCCATATCATTTTTATCGATAAAATATTAATCAAATTATTATCTTTTATTATATTATTTTCTTTATTAAATCTTAAATTTAATAATAATTCTATTAATTTATGATATATATCATCGTTATCATAAAAAGCATTAGGATTATTAGGACTTTTATACTTTTGTAAATAAAAAGTAATATAATCTTTAATAATTAAATCAAAAATTAAATCAATTTGACTTTTATTATTACTATTAATTATTACATTAAACATTTTTTTTTTAGAAATTTCTTTATTTACTTTATCTAATAATTCTACTTCTTTATCTTGAAAATCTCTGATTTTCTCTATGTCTACTTTTTTTGATTCTCTTAATTTTTTTTCATTATTAAAGTAATCTGGGGCAATATTCTTATTTATATAATTGGAAATATTCACATAAAAATTGAATAACCCTGGAACATTATAATTATATAAAAATTTAGGATTATATATATCATCTTTATTTTCTTCTGTATCTTTTTCATTTATTATTTCATCTAAATATTTTATTATTATTTCTTCAACTTGATTATTTGTTATATATTTATAATTATTTTTTTTTATTTGTAATAAAGTTGTAAATATATTATCATCTTCTAATAATAATATTAATTGTTTTATATATTTATTAAATATATTTTCTTTAATATATTCTATTAAGCAAGAAGCTATATCTATACTATATTTATTAATATAATTACTCCTATATAAATTACCTATTATTTCTTTACAATTTATTTCTTCATTTTTTTCTATTAATTTATATGCTATTTCAATTATTTTTTCTTTAATTACTTCTTCATCTTTTATATAATTAAATATATCATTAATATAGTCATTAATAAGTTCATTTTCAAATCCTTTTTTATTTAATTCTTTAGAAATAGTATTTATCAATGTTTTATTAAATTCTTCATTTAATTTGAGATCATCTTTTTTCTCTTCTAAAATAGTTTTAATATCGTTTGTTAATAGATATTTTAGATTCAAATTATTATTACCATTTAAATCATCTATAAATAATTGATTAATAAATGGATTAATATCAGGCAATGAATATATTTTTCTATAGTAAAATCTATTTTCATTATCTTTAAAACTTCTATTAATGTGAATTAGAAATATATAATTATATTTATCTCCTTTAAAATTATTTAATATATAATTACTTATAAATTTGATTTTATTTGAATTTGCACGTTCAAATTTAATACATATATTATATTCTTTTTTCATTTTATTATTATCATTTTTATTTTTTATTTCCTCTATTCTATTTTTTAATCCGTCTTCGCTCCTTATTTCATTTGTCATAAAACTCATATCTTCATTAAGATCTTCAACTCTATTAGCTATACTGGTATATGTATATATAATAGATATATTATATTTTTTATTGTCTTCATTATTTATATAATCTTTATAATTATAAAAAATATTATTTGCAATATATTTTTCATAAATAATATTATTATCTTGTAAAATACATATAATATCTTGAGGTAAAATCTTATAAATTTTATTAATAACATTTTCTTTTAAGGCTTTTTCATCTATGATATTATTCTCTTGTTGTTCATCATTATCTTCATTATTATTTTTTTTTGATTCTTTACTATAATAATAAATTAATCCCTGAATTTCTTCTTCTCCACAATTAATTAATAAATCTTTAAGTGAATAATTATTATTTTTATATTTTCTAATTGCTTCCTTTAATTTAAATTCTTTTATTAAATTAGTTGATAATCTTTTTAAGTTATTATCTAATAATTTATCAAAAGATAAAATTATTTTTTCAAATCTATTTAATAATGCTAATTCACATTGATTTACAAATTTTTTATCTACAAAAATTATAATCCTAAAATTATTATCTACTAAAGTTAATTGTTCATTAAAATTTTCTAAGCAAATTCTAACAAATTTTTTTTCATCTTTTATTATATAATTCATATTATATAAATCAAATAAAAATGGATGAATTTGATTTAAGTTTTCTATTATAATTACTTTTTCTTCTTTTGCATCATCTTGTATTTTATTAATTATTTTAAACCTATATTCTTTATTATTGTCGTCTACAAAAGGACTTCCATCATATAATAATATTCTTTTATAGAAATTTTGTAATTTAATATTCTGGTAAATTAATGATGTCAAAGATGGTCTTATTTCTAATAATAAATATCGACTGTTAATATCTTTGATATTTTCATTAATGCAATAATTTAAATTATATTCATTTATTTTTAAATTATCTATTATTAATTTACTATTTGGATCTTCTTTTATTATCACTGCATTATATAATTTTTTAAATAAAAATACAGAATTTACTTTTTTTTTGTCTTCATCATGCCAATCATAATCATCTAAAATATTTTTAATTGTATTAATTTTATCTCTTATATCATCCAATATTAAATTATAATCTATATCAATTTCATATTCTATACCACCTATATTTCTTTCAATATATTTTATTATTATTGGAACTTTTTCTTCATTATTTGTATCTCCTAATCTTCCTAGCTCAATTGCTATTCCTTTAATTAAATTATAAAAATCACGATTTCCATGAAAATCTTTTTTGATTTTTTCATCTTTTTTGAATAAATCTTTATATTCTTTTACTTTTTTAATGACTTCAAATTGTCTTTTCTCTTTTTGAATGTTTTGACCAGATCCATCTTCATTTATTTCCGCTTTATCATTTATTTCAGTGGGAGTACAGATTGAAAGATTTTCTTGAGGAACTTCGGCTTCTTTGCCTTGAGGATTGACAGGAGTTTTTTTTTCTGGTTTATTAATTATAGAAACATATTGTTTATATACAACTAATTCTTTAATTATTTGTAATTCTTCTTTATAGTTAAAATAAGTTTGAGAAATGATTTTAAAAATCTGTTCATTTTTCAATTTTTCTGAAATACTTTCCACAATATTACGTGAAGTTTCAATTAAATCATCTAATTTTTGATCTAAATCAGGAACTGATAAAACTAGGGCTCTATTAACTTTTGCTGCATCTAGTGAATAATTGCTTATTCCAACAAAACTTATACCTTCTTCTTTACCAGTATATTCTAGTTTATGATGTAATACTTTAAGTGGATTACTTTCAGATCTTTCAGCCAATCCTAATTCGTCAAATAATGCCATAATTATAGGTAATTCTTCTTTTCTATATCTTTTTTTATAAGATTCCATTTTATTTTCAGCTTTTCTAAATAATCTTTCTACATCTTCTGGTTGTGTTGATTCTGAACCTTGGAAATAAGTTTGAATTATTTGTGGGAATTGCTGGAAAAATTTATTTTTAGAATATTTTCCTCTCATTGATTTATTTATTAATTGAGCACTTAAACTTTTTCCTGTACCAGGTTTACCAATTATAATAAGTGGTATATTTGTAATTACTGATAAAAATAATAAAAATACATTTTCTTTTAATAAAGTATTTTTTCCAATTCCTTTATCTAATTCTATTTGATTTAATAAATAGTCTTGTTCAATCCTAAGAAAATCACTGAAATTTTTTATTGTTTCTTCAGGCCTAGTATCTATTTCATCTATTAATTCCTTATTTTTTATTTCTTTAATTAAATCATTTCCTTTATCAATATATTCTTCATTATTATTTATTAATTTTAATAATATAGGTCTTAATGTAGATTCAAAATTAAATCTTATTTCTTGATTTGTTAATCTAATATAATAACATAAGTAAATAGAGCAAATAATACTTCTTAATTTATTATTCTTTATATTATCATTTCTCTTTTCAATTATATTTTTAATAGTATAATAATTATTTTTAGTAGTAAAATAGTGATTGAAAAATTCAATACATTTTGAAAATCTTGCTATTTCTCTTAATGAAACTACCGAAGGATCGAAAGCTTTTCTTAAATATTTATGACTTTCAGAAATTGCATCTCTTGTCATTTCATGAAGAATCTTTTCTTCTTTAGTGAATAATTTTTCTATAATACTATGTATATATTTTTTTTCATCTTCATCATCTATTGAACCAAAACTAAAAACATAATACAATAAGGATTGAGGTAGAGGTTGAACTAAATATACTAATTCATTTTCATTATCATCTGATCTGCTTAATCCACATTTTTCTTTAGTACCTTTTCTTTTCCGATAAGGATTGCATGCTCCTATTAATCTAATATTATCACTAAATTTTTTTCCATTGTAAGTTCTATTAATAAATATTTCTGTTAAAAGTGATAAAGATAAGCATGTATTCATTTCATCGAAAAATAGCCATAATTCTTTATCTTTCATATTTTTTGCTTTATTATCTATTTCATCCATTATTTTACATAATTTATTATCTGTAATTCCTGGATGTATATTTACTATTTCAAGTGTAGTTTCTCCATTATTTAATATTTGATTTAATTTTGTTATTAATGCTGTTTTTCCACAACCTGTATCTCCCATTATAATTACTGGAACATTGGCAATTATTCTATAAACTAATAAGACCATTTTTTTAAAATTATCATTTGTTATTACATAATTATTATTTTTTTCTTCTATTATAGATAATAAAGATTCTACTTCATAAGGAAGATTTAGAATTTCTTTAATTCTTATTAAATAATCTTTTGAACATTTATATTTTTTTGATTCTTTTGTAGGGATATATAATTCATCATATTCCATTTTTTCTTTAATTATAAAAATCAAAGGAGTTTCAAATTTCATACTATTTAAATCATTATTGTAAACTTCTGACAATTTATCTATATAATCTTTTTTATTCATTTTTTCAATTCCAGTTAATAATTTAGAAAATCCTCCGTTTGTGAAATATTGAGTACATTTAGCAAATTCTTTTATGCATTTTTCCGTTACATCTTTACCACCTGATAAAAATATTAATTTAGATTCAAATTTACTATATTGTGATATGAAAAGTTTAATGAATATGTTAATTTGATGATAAGAATATCTTTCAACACCTATATGAGCTTTAACAAATTTTTGTATCTCTTCATTTGATTTAATACCTAACATTCTATTAAAAAGATTAATTACTTCCTGTGGATAATTGAAAGATGGCATATTTTCAAAAGTAATATTATCTTTTTTAAATATATTTAATATACTAAATTTTGATAAATAATCTTTGAAACAATTTGGAATTTCAATATAAATATGAATATCTTTTGGAATATAAATAATATTTTCATTATTAGTATAGAATTTAGTAATAAGAAAAGAAAAAAAGAATTCATTTATAATCGATGTTTCTTTAGATTCAGTTAAATCTAAATGAATAGCTATATCTTTATAATTTTTATTTTTATATTTACTTTTTAATATTTCGTTTATTCCATTTTCTCCATTCAATAAATTTTCTAATTTATCAAAAATAATGTTTTTAGTTAAAATACCTCCTAAAGGAAAATGGAAATATATCTCATTTTTATCTTCTATTATTTTTTTAATTTTTCCTGATTTCCCTAAACCACATATTTCTGAAGTAATAACCAAAACGTTTTCTAATTTTGATGAATAATTTTTATTTTTATCTTTTGTCATAACACTACTTAATAAGTCATTGTTTGTCTTTGATACTCTTCTATCTTCTTTTTTGGCTTGGAATTTTGATAATTCTTTTATAAATGATATAATATTTATATTTTTTTTGTCATAAATAAAAACTAGAGATGAATCTAAATAAATATTTGATTTTTCTTTATCAACATTATCTTTGTCTTTCTCTTTTATTTCTTCATTATATTTTTTATTTTTATATGTTAATAAATTATCTATGTTACTATTCATTATACTCTGTTGATATTCAGAAAATGAATTATTTATTTCAACTACGAATAATGTATTATAATTACATAATATAACTCTATGGAAAAAAGCTTTAATTTCTTCAGGAGATGTCTCTTTATTAGTAATTAATACATTTTGTGCTATTGGTAATTGACCTATTTCATTCCAAAATAGATCTATTATATGTTCTTCCATTGAGTTACTTTCACAAGCATCTAAATGAATTCCCTTACCATATTGATTAGAAATTATTTTCATTCTATCAAAATGGTCTTCTAATGTTCTATTATCATTACTAGTAAATAATGTAGTTATATAATTTGAAATACTATCTAACGAATTTTCATTATATAATTCATATTGATTTATATAGTCATGTGTATTCCTTTTTATAACTTTGTATCCTTCATTAATTGGTATATTATTATCAGTAATATTCAAAATATATCTTAGAAATGGATCTATTTTATAATTACTTTCTAAATGTTTCATCAGACTTCTAAATTGTTTCCCATATAAAAATCTTATATTCAATTTTTCTTTATATTTTGAATCTAATTGAGTGATATAAGAATTTTTGACTTCAAATAAATAATCTCTAATGTCTTCAAAATCTTTTTTGTCTTGTTCTAAATAATATTTTATATTTGGTTCTTTATCTTTAATACTTATTTTTATAGAAATTTTAATCGGTAAACTACTTCCTTTTGTTCTTAATATTATCATATATCCATTAATTATTTCTATATTGGATATTATATTTTTAAAAAATGATAATATTTTGCATTTTGATTTTATTATATCATCTTCATTATTTTCTTCATTTTTAATATGTATTTGATTTTTCAAATGAATTAATTCTTCCATAGTTATATCTACATTTTTTTTTAATTTATCATTATAATATAAAAATTTTTCTTCATCTTGTAAAATATTAAATGTAGCATCTTTAATTATATTATTAACTTTATCATAAATATTTTCTTCAAAGTCATCATTTGAATCTAATTCTATAATTGATGAATAAATTTTAGAATAATTTTCGAATTGGGCAATTGAAGTTTCGTTTAATTTTTTTATATATTCAAATATTTTAAAGTTTTGTTTCAAATTTTCTTTCATTGTAGTTATAATAAAAACACATTTTTCTGTGTCTAATACATCTTTAATACTAATTGTTCTATCTGTTGGTTGTATTTTATTTTTTAATTTTAATATTTCGTTACTTGTTTTGGAAAATAAAAAATCAATTGCTTCTTTTTTGTCATATAAACAAGTAAACAATTTATTATATTTTTTTACATTTGTATAATCATATATTCCATTTTCTTTTAAATTATTTAGATCATTTTTAATAGTGTTAAAATCTTCTTCCCAAGATTTTTGGTTAATTTTTAGTTTATTATTCCATTCAGCATTATCTTTTTCAAAATAATCAAAAAAGAATATAATACTTTTTATATCCATTTCATATTTTTTACTTTTAAATAATATAGTTAATTCATCTATTAATTTTTCATCCTCTATGTTATAATACTTTATCAAATTTTTAATAAATTCCTGAGATCTTTCCTCATTATTACTTAATTTTTCCTTTATTTTTTTAAAAATATCTTTATATTTATTATTCAATTCAATAACATTAGTTTTATTTTTTAATAATTCTCCTATTTCTTGTAATTGGTCATATGCTTTATCAAAATTTTTATTTTCATCTTTACCAGAATTCATTTCATATATTATATTAAAAAGTAAAAAGTTTTTAACTTTATTAACTTTATCAGCCAAATCTTTCAAATTACCTTTTTCATCAACATTTTTTTCTGTTTCCTTAATTAATTCTCTTATACTTCCTGCTTTATAATCAGATAATATTTTATTTTGATTATTTTTTATTATATCTATTAATTTTTTTATTATATCTTGATAAAATTCTTTATGATAAATTATAATATTTTCTTTAATATATTTTAATTTTTCTATTTCTTGATTTATTTCTTTATTTTTATTTTTTAATTCTTCATATTTATCCTTAGGATTAAATCCTTCTAATACTAATTTAATTAATTTTAATCTTTGTATAATAAGAGATTCCTCAATTTTCAAAAATTCTTCTAGTTTTGACTTTTTAATTTCGCCTTCTATATCTTTCCTTATTTTTTTTAATAAATCTATTATTTTGTCATAATATTCTTCTTGACTATTTTTGATTTTTCCTTTTTCATATAATTCATACAATAGAAAAATTCTATAGTCTTGTTTACCTGAAAAAAAATCAACTTCATTGAATAAATTATTTTCCATTAATTTTGACAAAAATTCATTTATATTTTTTTCTTTATCTTTACCTTTTTCATTTATATTTTGATTATCTTCTTTTCCTGATTCATTTTTTCCTTTTAAGCAATCTAATAATTTTATTATATTCTGTATATCAGTTTTATTTTCAACTTTTTTAGAAAATTCGTTAAAAATAAATGTCTTCAATTCGTTAAAATCTACATTTTCATATTTTTCATCCTCTTCTGTTTTCTCATCATTATTTTTTTTTTCTTCCTCTTCATTTTTATTATCTATATTTCTTTTGTTATAAACTAAGTCTATTATTTTAATAAAAATTAAATGAATTTTTTTTTTATCTAATTTTCTTAAAATTCTTCTATTTATAAACTCTAATTTTTTTCCATAAACATAATTCATAATAGCTAGTTTAGCAACAATATGAACTGCTTTATCTAATTTTTCGTTAGTTAATGTGCCTATTTCGTTAATTATAATATTATCATAACTTTTTTTCAATTGTTCTAATAATATATTCTTGTCATCGATATATTTAATATTGATTAATTTAATTATAGGCTCAAAATTTGAAATATCTTTTATTTTTTCTATAAGTTTTTTAATATATTCAGCTATATTATTCTTAAAAATTATTTCAAATTCCATATTTTTAAAATCTTCTATAAATTCATTATCAATTTTACTTAAATCAAATGAATCAAATATATCGCAATCAATTTTATCAGAATATTTTGGATCTTTATAATAAGGATTATATTTTACTATAAATGCTAATTTTTCAATATTCTCCAATTCTTTATTGTTGTTATCAATATATTTTCTAATTATTTGGTCTAATAAAAATGCAAATTCATCTGTTTCAAAATAAGTTTTTGCGTCTTTTCTTATAATACTAAAATCTTTATCCTTTTCAGGAATGACTTTATTAACTAATTGGTAATATTCAATAAATAATTCTCTTAGGTTAGAACAAATTAAAATATTATCTTGTTTTGGTTCATTAAAGTAATTTAATGTATATTGCCAAAAATTATTAGTAAAATAAATTAAGAATGTACTATTTTCTTTAGAAAAATTAATTATTGACTTTATTTTTTTAAGAAGTTCAAATATTAATATTATTTTTCTATACTATCATTTATTTAAAATAATTAATTTAATATTTAAAACGAGGAAATTGTTGTCCGAATAAAAATCCACCTTTAAGAGTTCTTTTAACATTTTCTTTAAATTGATCTTTATTTTCTCTCATAAGTTTAGCTACTTCATGATTAAGTGGATCATTAGGATTTGGTTCAACGAATAAATAATATACACCGGCAACACAACTTGTACCAGTATAAGTTGGATTCCAATCATCTTTAAGCATATTTAAACAAACGTTTCCATCATAATCAATATTTGGATGATAAATTTTTGTTTTGCACATAACTTTCGGTGGATTAAAAGGATAATTATCTGGGAAATGGAATGAAAAAAGATATTTTCCCCCATACCAAAAGGAAGCAGCATCTGGTGTGTATTCAACATCAAAATCCATTATATTATTTTTATTTCTGATTAGTCTTGCTTGTGGAACAGATATAGGTAATTCCCTTTCTATTTCTGGCATTTCTTTTGTTAGTTTTATTTTCCCATCACTAGTCGATTCTTCAGTAATTTCTTCCATTTTTTTCTTTTTCTTAAGGCCAATCATTTTTTAATATATTTAATTTTTATTATTTCAAATTTTATATAATTCGTTTTTTGCATTAAATAATTAATTATATATATATTTTTATAAGATTAAGTCAATTAATGGGGTTTGGGGATTGGGGATTGGGGATTGGGGATTG
>JAJJLB010000043.1:0-14599 GCA_023806845.1 Diplodinium flabellum
CCCAATCCCCAATCCCCAACGATAATTTTTTAAAATTTAATTATTATAATTAAATAATTATTTATTAAAAAAAATAATTAATATTAATTAATAAAACTTTAAAAAAAAATTATTAAAAATTATTATTTAATTCATTTTAAGAAATTGTTAATAATTAATAATAATAAAGAAGAGTTTTTTATTAATTTAATGCTAAATATTATTCCTATATAAATATTGTTTTATTCTCTATTACATAAAAGTGCAACACCTCTTCTCTGCCAGAATTTATCATCTTGGTCAGAACCATTAATTTTAAGTTTAATATCAGTAATAATATATTTATCAGTTCTTTTAGGATACTTATAAAGTGGACAAGAATAAGAAGCATTAGTAGGTCCTAATAAACTAGCTTTATTATCACTAACAATAATTCCTTTAACAGTAATAACAGGGAATTTAATAATAGTATTTCTTGAATTTGGATCAGGATCATCAACTAAATATCCTTCTTTAGAACCACCACCCCATATAGCACCTTCAATATATAATCCATAAATAATAATACTTTCCATTCTATCTTTGGCTTTTGCAACTCTTTGCATATTTTTAGGATCAGTTTCAGTTCTATCAGGCATATAAGATAAATCTATTTGATCTAATGCTAATTTTTCATAATCTTTAGCATTTCCCGGAGATTTTTTCTTAAGTTTGAAAAATTCTTGTCTAAAGGCGGCTAAGAAACCTTGAGGTTTTAAAAATCCAGGGAAATAAAATGGTGGTCTTTGATCATTTGAACAGGATAACCATTCTCTTAACTTTTCTGCTCTTATTTTTAATCCTTCATACCAAGAGCTAGCGTTTGGTGATAACCAAGATATTTCAGAACCATTTGCATCAAACATCCATATTGATGGAGGTCTTATAAGATATAAGGCATCAATGCATTGAGTTATAGTTTCTGTCATAAGTAGAGTACCAGCAATAGCATCTTTTATGTCTTTAAGAGATTTTTTGACTAATTCTAAAATAGATTGAATATCTTTAATTTCTTGTAACAGTACGTTATTAAGAGGTACTTCTAAACCTTTACCTATATTCATAAAAGAGTAACTATCAATTTTATCTCTGTATTCTTTTTCTATAAAGAATTGTGGGAAAGTATCAAGCATAGTTTCAACTTTAGGTTTTACTTCATCTTCTTTTGAAATACCTCCTCCGCTTCCACCATCTTTAGGTAGTGCTGTAGTGATTGTAGTTAATAATTCATTAAATTCTTTAATACGGAAAGTCATATCTGCACTTCCATGTAAACCGAATACTTGAGGTGGATCAACATTGGGGAATTTTGAAATATGGGCAATATAATCAGTGATTTCTTTAAGATTATCTGGGATTTTATATTCAATTTTATTTTTGGGATCAACTTTATCTTTTGGTGTTGGATAAAAGCTATAATTTGGTTGTTTAAAGGCGGGATCTTCTAAATATGATGAAACAATTGTTTTAAATAGAGATTCATCTTTTAAATCGAATATACGACCACCGTATAAAATACTTGATACGACATTTGTAAGAGTTTTAAAGTTTATCATTTCATGTGGAGGTTTTTTCTCTGGTAAATCACTTTCTCTTTGGAATTGTTTTTCTACGAAAAGAATTGATGCTTCTAAATCTGAATTGTTAAAATCGTATGGTACACAAAAGCCTAAAGGACCATATTTTCTTCTTTCTATAACTAATGAATGTATAAATGATAAAGCAAATACAAGATTTTTCCATTCTTTATATTCAAAAATATCTAATTTTTCCGCAGTAACAACACTTGAATAAGTTTTTAACATTCCTGCTTTAATACCTTTAGGTGGTTCATTTGTAACTTTTAATGATTGATGCAATAAACCAATAGGGAATTCATCTCTAGGTTCACAACTTAACCAAATTCTCATTTCGGGATTAAATTCTAAATCTTGATTTTTTAATAAAATATCTAATTTACTCATAAAATCTAGACCTAAATGACAATTTTGGAAATATACCCAATCACCAGTTGTTCTACATTCATCTACAACACTTAAAGCTATTTCTAAAACACCTTCTCCCATAGATATTGAATCTATCTTTTTTCCTTTTTTTCTCGCTAAGTTTTCAATATTTGTAGAAGGATCAGCACCAGCTGATAATAAGAATAATATAGGAGTTCTAGAATCTGTTATATTATATATATCTTTAATTTCTTCTGGATAAGGATTTAAGAAATCTTTATCATCTAAAATGCATGGTACAAATTGTTGAGTTGCACAAATTATTGTTCTATCATCTCTCATAGCTCTTACAAACATAAGTTTTAAGAAAGCTGCTAATTTTTTATTATGGTTATATAAATCTTCATATGGGACATAATTTTCTGCTTCTTGGGCATTATAAAATGTTTTGAATTTTTCTGGTTCTGTATTTAATTTATCAGTTAATCTTTGGAAATATAAATGACTATCATTAAATTTATGTCTTGTTATTGCTAATAAATTCAAATATTCTTTAGGTTTTTTATCACCTTTTGCTCCAATAAAATCATAAGGACAATCTGGCTCATTAATATGATTTATTATACCACCACATTTAATAAAGAAGCTTATATCATTAGGCTTTAATAAATATGCTCCGTCTATTCTTTCTTCTGCTAATATTTTGAAACAAACTAATAATATAAATGCTGTTTTATGCTTTTCGAAAAGACCTCTTACAATATACTTATATACATGCTCTGTTAATTTTCTTACAATATGTCTTACTCTTTGATCAGTATTATTACTCATCGTTGAATTTTCTATTGCATAATTGAATAGAACTAAAAATTGTTGTAAAGATGTTGAATACATTTTTGATATTTCTTGCATTTGTACAATTGAGAAATATAAAACACTACCTCTTGTAGCTACAGGTAAATATTTTTCTCTTTTTTGATTAATATCTTTCTTTTTTTCTTCTGCTTCTTTTATTTTTTTAGTATTATCTTCCGCTTGTGTTTTTGAATTATTTAAAACTATGACAATATCTTCATTGTCTAAAAGATTTCCTTCTTTATTGAGATTATCTAAAATTTCTTTTTGGCATTGTAATAATGAATTTTTATTTTTAGTAATATCTGATAAAATTTGTTTTAATGTTTCTTCTAAAGGTTTTTGTTCTTTAGAAATGACAATAGCTTGTAATTGTTGCTCTAAACCAATAGCCGTAACACAAAAATCTATAATTGTAGTTTTTGCTGCCAATTCTGGAGTGAAATGTGGATTAATTAATTTGCATAACATAAATAATTTAAATCTTTCATCAAATTCGACATCTTGCCCATTAATTCTTATTTTTTTAATTTTTGAAGTTGAACCTTTTTTATCTATAAATTGCTTCTCTAAAATTGGATCAAGTGTTGTATCTACATCATTTTCTATACCTTCAATCATAATTTGATTTTCCATACAAAGTAATGAATTGCAATAGCTTTCAAATCTTTTTCCACAAAATGTTGCCATTTGATAAATATGCTTTTCAGCAAGAATAGTAGGATACATATTAACTAACCAATTTTTAGCTTGATCTTGTGGATCAATTAATAATGGGAAACGAGAAGAAGTAGTAACTAATATAGCATTTTGTATAGATAAAGTATCACTAGGTAATTTACTCATAAACCATTCATTCTTTTGAGGTTCATCAGCTAAGAAATCTTCAATAACAATTTGATCATTATAAGGTATTCCTCTTTTAGCAACATCACCTTTAAACACTTTTTCAAATAGTATATTTGTTCTAAATGTATAGTTAAATGGTCCTGCATATGCTATAAATGCTGCGGCAATTGCTGAATCTCCCAAAAGTTGTCTTTTTTCTTGGTCAAATCTATTACTATCCTCTGTCCATCTTTTTTTCTCTCCTTTTAATGATTCTATAAGTTGTCTTGCACCATTTACTTTTTTAGCCATTTTATTCAAAATTTCTTGTTGAGCATCTTTTTTTTGTCTTACTTCAGCTAAAGAATCTTCTAATTTCTTTTTTTCAGCTAAAACGTCTGCTTTTCTTTTTTGTTGAATTTCTAATTTTTTCATAGCTTCAGCAAATTGTTTACTCATATATTCTACATTTTGTTGTTTTGGAATAACATCTCTTACTGCATATACAAAATCTGAAATAGATCTACAAAAAGCTGCTAATCTTTTACATGCATCACCACCAATTTTCATTGCTACATCATCTGAGAATAATGGCTCATCTCTTGACGTTTTTGAATCTAAGAAAGGTCTTAATAATTCTAATGTTTCATCATTTATATTTAATTTATTACCATTTAATTTTTCTTGCCATTCTTTAATGGTGTCAAAGAAGGAACCGTATGCGTTACTTGCAATATATGAAATCATTGTATTCCAACCTAATGGAGAATAATATCTTACTTTTGTATCTTTATTGACTTCTAATTCACCAAAATTATCAGGTACAGCTAATCTTTTACTCATGATAATACCACAACATTCAAAATAAAATTTAATTGATGTAGGTACATTTGTTTTACCTAAAGGTTGTAAAACTTTTTGGTCTAAATCTAATATTTTTTGTTGAGCTGCATCTAATTTAGGTTTTGCTAAAGCCAATTCAAGATTAACTTCTTCACTTTTAGCTTTAATAATAGATGCATTTTTATTACATTTTTCTTCTTCAGCACTTACTTCTTTTTCTAATTGTGCAGTTGCAGCATTTTTTATACTTAAATCTTGCTCTTTTAAATCTACTTCTTTTTTAATTTTTTCAACTTCAACTACTTGAACCTGCATTTCTTGGCTTTTCTTGGCAATATCTTTTTCTGCTTCAGCTAATTTTGCCAATCCATTATTAATTGTTGTTTCTTTAACAGAAATTTCTGCCTTTTTTCTCATATATACTTTCATATATTCTTGAATGAAACTTAAGAAACTCTTTGGTGTTACATAAACATGTCTTCTGAAATAATCATAATAATCTTTACATGTTTGTTCAGAAATAGTTATATGAACTCCTGCTATATGATTAAATAATTGAGTTATTTGTTCAGGTTTACCAACTAATTTAAGATTTTTATTATTTTCTATAGCACCTTTAGCTACAGATATTAAAGCCTCTTCTGGCCAAGGTAATAACCATATAATTGTTACACTTGAAAATAGAACTGGGAATTTAATGAACTTTTCTCTGAATTTTTCTGATGAAGGGGAGAAACAAAGTGAAATATGTAAATATTTTCTTGCAAAGAAAATTAATTTTTCCCATACTGCACTTTCATCAAATTCTTGATTTTGGAATTCAGCTATTTTTCCTAAAGTTGTTCTCATAGTTGCAATAATTGTATTTTTATCATTTTTTTGTCCGAATAAATTAGCGATTTCTCCAGTAGATAAAAATGATGAAACAACTTCTAAATAATAATCCATTTTAAACTCAGCATCAGTCATTAATAAAGTTTGTGGTATGAAATAAATACCTTTTGCTTCATTATAATTTTCTATTATTTTACTAAAACATGCTCTGAATACAGCTCTTAAATCATCTGGTCTTGGTGGACTTCCATATGTTGGTTGAACTAAATCATTTTGTTCACAATAAGCTGCCAATCTTGTCAAGCTTTGTTTACCTGAACCTCCTACACCTACAAGCATGCAACTTCCTTGATCTTGTTGAATAACTCTAGTAATTCTCATTAAATTTTTTAAACAATCATCAAATAGTACAATTTCTACATGTTTTTTATATTTATCTTCATTTAATTCACTCATAAATTGTTCTGTAGCTGCTCTTGCCTTATCTAATGTTTCTACATTTTCATAAGCTTTAGGGAATTCTAAACAACCTTTATCTTCATTAATCTGTTTGGGTCTTAAATAATCTGCGAAATATATATCATTTTTTAATTGATCAGTAACTTCTTTATCAAAGTTTTCTCCTAAAACAATTTCTACAATATTTAAAAATTCTTTTTTATCATCAACATCTCTTAATTTATCACTAAATACTCTAGTAACTTCATGTTTCCATAAAAATAATAAAAATATATCACTTTTTATTTGGTATTTTGATTCTGCTCTAATAATACCCTCTTTATCAGCATTAAAAATACCTTGGAAAGTTCTTGATAATTCTCTCATATTATAAGTATAATGGAATTTAATCGGTGTTGGTTGAAATTTACTTTCCATTCTTTTTAATAAATCACTAGTTAATTTAGGTAATTTCATAGCTTGATTAACAATAACTTCACCATATGTTTTTTTATTATAAAATGCTTGACAAATTTTACCATAAATATCGTTGACAGATTGTTCATTTGGTAAAACCATATTAAATATAAAGAAGTGTCTTTTAAGTCTATTTGGTATATCATTTTTACCTCCTTTAGGATGGTTCATAGCAGCAACAAAAGATAATTTAGATATTTTTTTCATAACACCTCTATTTTCATCAGCTTTAATTAAATAGTATCCACTAAATTCTAATAATTGTCTTACAAGTTCTAAAGTTACTTGATCTCCCCATTTATTAATATAAGGCATAGATAAATCATCAATAAATATGACCATACTTTTATCTAACATAGGAATATATTCATTACCACTTTTTTCTAATTCATCATCACAAGTTTCTTGGAAGTTGGTTGGAGATGTAGCAGAAGAAAAGTTTACTCTTTTTAAAGCTTTTTTAGGATCATCTTTGAAGCTTTCTTTATAAATTAAAACAGTGGAAGTTTTAGCTGTACCAGAATCTCCTAATAATAAGCAAGGGGGACTTCTATCTGAAACAGCATCTAATCTACATTGATTTATTCTTTCAATTAAGAAAAGAGCTCTTGTAGAATCCATTGTAGGAATTAATAAAGATGAGAAATTTTTTAAATTTTTATTTGAAATTGTAATACTTTGAGGAGTCCAAGGATCCCAATTTCCTTCTAATGAGCATTCAAAGATTGTATTTGAATTTTGAACATCTGGAAGTTTAAATCCTTTTCCTGCTAAATATTTATGGAATTTTTCTCTTTCTTTAATATCATATAAAGAACCAATTGCCCATGCAAATGAAAATGCTGTACTTTTATCTATATAATCTTTATCAACTGTTTTATTTTTATCTCCTAATAAACTTTCTAATAATAATAAAAAGTTTTTGACTTTAATTAACCATGAAATTCCCATGCATGGTGAGAAATTTCTTAATAATTCATTTTCAACGTTTTCATTAATTAATTTATCAATATTTTTCTTTATATATTCTTCATCAACTTTGAATTTAGATTTAATATCTTTTAATAAATCTTTATTTTTTTTAAACCATGTTCTTACATATGGTTTATATGTGATATCTCTTTCTGTTATATAAATCATACCACAACGAGATACTGTTGCTAAAGAGGCATTTTTTACATTTTCAGTTTCCATTACAAGTCTGCAAGAATCAAGCATTGCTATACGTTCATTATTTGATAATGTTAATATTTTGTTATCATCTAATACTGTATTTAAATTTTCAATCCAAATTGAATCTATAGGTCCATCACAGACAATCCAGTTATTTTGCTTACTGTATGATGATGAAGATTCATTACATTTTTTCCAAATCATTGTAAATACTCCTAAAATATAAGTATCTTCAATTTTTTGAATAAACAAATATTCATTTTCTACAGCCTTAGGATTTAATCTATGAATTTTCCATTTAGGATCTTTTTCATTTGTATTTAATTCAGACATAGCTTCAGTTAAAACTTCAGTAATAGTAGTTTTTCCTACTCCTGTGTTACCTACAATCATAAATCCATGTCTTACATGATATGTTTCATAAGTTTGAATAATTTTTTCAACCCAAATATTTAAATTATCTAATTTTTTTCTATCTAAAACAATTTTTATTTGATCCATTAATTTTGGATAAGATTCTTGTTTTGCATTTTTTTGCATTGGGAAAACATCGCTAATTAAATTAAGGAAGAGCGGCTTATCATCAGGAACTAATTTTGATAAATTCATACTTCTTAAAGCCATATAAATTAATTCTTCTTCTTTTTCTTTATCATTTTTATATTTTTTCTTTTCATTACCACCATGTCTTAAGACAGATAAAATATTTCTAAGACCAAAATCATAATGTTGTTGTTTAGATAATTGGGCATCACATAATTCGTACAATTTTCTGAATTTTTTAGAAATATCATCATAACAATCAAAACCATAAGAACATAATTTTACTCTTATAATAGATTCTTTATTAGGTGCCATCATAGTAACACCTCTGAATAAAATTTTAAGGTTTTCTGGTAATTCTTGTCTACCTGAATAACCAGGATTCATAGTAATGAAATAACCCATAGTAGGTATAAGCTCAATATCAGTGAAATTATTACCACCTTCAGGGAACTTGAATCTTTCTTGATTTTTTTTACGACAATCTTGAATTGCAGAAATAATAGTAGCTAATACAGATAATACTTCTAATTGAATACGATTAAATTCATCAAAGCATCCCCAAGCTCCAGATCTGCATAAACCTTTGAAAATTTCTGCCATATTTTTATATCTATGTTCTGGAGCACAATTTGTGACTAATACAAAAACACCCATAGATCTACCCATATCTTTTACAGTTTCAGTTTTTCCTGTTCCTGCAGGACCAGCTGGGGCACCACCATATTGCATACCCATAGCTTGTGCTAAAGTAATATAACATTTATCTGTTAAAGGAGTAATACACATTCTTTCTTTTGCACCTAAAAATTCATAACCATATTCAAATGCTACATCAGTAATATTTACTAGACAAGTCCTAATTACCTTTCTAGAAGTTTTATGATCATACCAATATACACGAGTTTGTTTTAACCAATCATAATCGTTTACTGTGACGATTTGTCTTGCCATTTCTTTATCATGAACAAAATATTCATAAATATCTTTATTATGTACGTGAATAATAATAAGTGCTTCTAATTTTACCATAGGTAATTTATATTTCGAACCATCTCTTGCCATTTGAGTTAATTCAGTTAAAATGACATTAAAATCCTTCATTGCTGGATCTAATTCTCCTGCCACTAGCTTCTTTTTATATGAATCTCCTTTTTCATATGATGTTCTTACAATAAATTCTTCTAATCTTTTTGTACCAAATAATTGTAAACCAAAAATAACAACTTGGCAAATATATTTTTCAATAAAAGCTCTAAATCCATCTTTATTATTATCATCTAAAGGTTGATCATAAAAATTTTTAATATCATAATATGCCATTTCAAATAAATCCCTTAATGAATATTTCATTGAAGCTACTAAATCACATAACCATTCTTCAATTTTTCCATCACATTTTACTGGATGTGCAGTCATATCAACTTCTTGTTTATCTTCTGGTGTTGCTGCACTTTTGATTTGTCTTATAGCAATAATACTTTTTTTATCTGCATCAGCAAATTCTATATCATTTATAGCATCAAATATAATACCTAAATTAGATTTAATATTTGCTGGATCACTTCTTTTTGATAATATATCTAATAATACACCATTAGATACAAAATAAAATCTTGGGAATTGCCCTCTTTTTCCTTCTAAATATATATCTAATTTTTGTTGGCATTCTTTTAATGTTTTATCAATATCTAATAAGTCAGGTGTTAATTCATTTGATGAACATAAACTATAAACGATTTTTGTTGGATAAGCTTTGTCCATCATTATTTTTACCCATAATTTATGACAATTTTCAAAATTTTTTGTTGGTCCAGGTAATTCTTTTCTAATATCACCACCAATGAAGAAGGATTGTAAAGAATTCCATAATTGTTGTACACCTAACCATAATTCTAAAGTATTATTAATAGTTTGAAAAGCTGTTTCCTTTTGTTTAATTCTTGCATTTAATTCATTAGTTAAATTTCTACTTTGTGATTTAAAACCAGAAATTTTCCCAGAATGTTCTTCGACTGTGGCTTTAATTTCTAAAGTTGATACAGTATCTAATAAGAATAAATCTTTAATTGTTTTATGTGGCTCAAATTTAAATACTTTTGTAGCCCATTCTTCATCAATTTCTTTTAATTGAGTGTCTATTTTCTTTTGTTGTTTAGCTACTGTAACAGTATCTTCTATTTCTCCCTTATATTCTTCTATTTTCTTATCATTTTCTTCAAATTTATCAAATATTTTTTTAAGTCTGAAAAGCCCACCATCTAATTTAACTGTGGCTAATTCAGGCACTTCTAATTTTTCAGCTAAATGTTTATAATGATGATCTTCAAAATCAAATGTCAATAAATCAAAACTCTCTACAATATTTTGTAATTTTAAAATTTCATTTTTTAAATTTTCATATTCAGTTGTAGTTGTTAAAGCTTTATTTACTTTATATTGTTTTTGATTAAATTCTTGGCATTTATTTTCCATTTCCTCTTTTTTAGCATTTAATTCATTAAATTGCATTTCTTTCCATTCTTCTTTTTGTTTTAAAACACTCATATATAAATCATATAAAGTACCTAATTTTTTTAATTCTTCTTCCATTTCTTTTAATTCAGGGTAATTATTTTGAGAAACATTAAATATATTTTCAGCATTTTTAATATTTACCCATTGTTTATTAAGTACTAAGACTTTTCTCCTAAAAGATTCTAATCTATCATAAGCAACTTCAACTTTTGGTTCTTTAGTAGGACCACTTTTATCATATTCTATTTTTAATTGTTTTACTTGTTCTTTTAAATTAGCTGCTTCTTCATATAATTTTTTTTTATATTTTAATTGTTCTTTTTGTAAATTATCTCTCATATTTGATGCTTGTACTAAAATATTTTTCCATTTCGAATCAAAATTCTCTTTTGTAGGGAAGTTATATCTTTCAAAATCACTTTCTTTTAAATGCTCTTTAACTAAATTATAAAATAAGACAAAAGGTTTAATTTTGTGCTCAATTATTCCTTCATTAATTCTGATTTCTTCAATTGTTTTTACAACTTCCTTTAATTCTTCTAAACTTTCAATTTTCATACCAAGGAAATCTTCAAATTGGGTCATAATTTGATTTAATTCTTTACTTGTTGCTTTTGTGGTTAATAATAATTGCCTCATATAGGCAAATTTCCAATCATCCACATATTTTAATAAAGTTTTTTTGATAGGAACTAAATTAATAGCAACTGCTCCAATTTTTTCTTCATCTGGGATAGCATTTACTTTTGCCTCAATTGTATCATATTCAATTAATTTTCCTTCATAGTCAACATATGTTTTGTTTTGTTTTTGGTTAAATTCTTTAATTCTTTTATCTATTGAATCTATCCATATAGGTTTAAATGGATCAAATGTCTCTTTTAAATATTTTTCTATTTCTACATTATTACTTTGATATGAACCAGTTAATACTAAAATCATTTTTACAATTTCATTATCTCTACCTATTTTTTCATGGAAAGAGGTAACGTCGGAATTATCTAATTTTTTCCAACTATTTATATCTTTCATAGCAAATAAAATACTTTTTGCTATTTTATTAATAGCTTCTTGTATCATTTGAATTTTTGGATTTATTTGAATTGTATTATTAGATAAAACGACATCTACTGAAAAAATAGGGTTAGGGTGTTCTCCTACAATTCTTTCCCTTAAATTGATTAAACTATTTTTAGTTGTAGCAATTAAAAATTCATAAAATTTATCTTCATAATCACTTAATAATTTATATAAAGTTTTTTTATCAACTTTTGTTATTTTAGGGTCAACTTCATATGCTTCAATTGAATCAATCATATCAAGAATAGCATTTTCTATTTCTATATTTTTATTTTTTAAAAATTCATTTTGTTTTTTTACATGTTCTTCTTGAGCAGCTATTATTTCAGGAATTTGCATTTTTGTGGGATTTTCTGGAATATAAAGTAAATCTAATTTTTTAATAGTTAGCATATTCCTATGAACTCTATTATCTAAAATTTCCATAAATGAATCTATTGAATATTCAAATCTTTGTAAGCATTCAAAAACAATTTGTAAAGAACTATCTATATTCATAGAACTCCAATTTACTGTTGATTTTAAAGGTGTTAATTTTAAATTTAAATCTTTGATATGTCCTTTAAAATAATATTCTGCTTCTGATTTATTTATTCTTGATAAAATTCTTATATATTCTTTTACCATAAAGGTTAATTCATTATAATATTTTTTGAATTTTTCTTCTTGTAATAAAATTATTTTGGCTGCTTCTGGAATTTGACAATTCATTCTCATCATACATTTAGCTTCTCGAATTAATTGAAGGACATATAAATCTAAATTAACTTTTGGTGTTGAATTTTCATTTATTACAGTTAAAGGCAGAGTTAATTTAGATTTGGCGCTTTCTACAAATTGTCCAAAGAATTTTTCATTTAAAATAATATATGAATATAATAAAGTATTTGTAGTCATATAACTTAATTCTGTTTCTTTTCTATCTTTTGCTGCGATATCTTTAAATTGGTTGATAAAAGGGAAAATTCTATTAAATAAATGTTTAGCCCATTTTATCCTACCACTGATTTTTGGCATATTTCTTTGTAATTGGGGATTTGTTCTATTACTGTCAAAAGTAGCTTGAATTAAATCTATTTCTCTTTTATAATTTGAGAAAATTTCTAATTTTTCTGTTCTAAGATTAGCTTGTAAATTTGGTTTTGTTAAAATTTTTTCATATTTTGCTAGTAATTTTAATTTTTTCTCTATCCAGTTTAACTTTTTGAATTCTTCATTGATAATTTTATGTAATTCATTTTCTATATCATTGATTTTTAAATTAAAAGCAACATAATCTTTGTCAAATTTAGTATCATTGTATTTAAGTAATTGACTAGTTTTATGTTTAAAAGCTTCTAATTCTGCATCATATTGAGCTTGAATTGTATCCATAGAATCTAATTTATGAGCTCTAATATCTTCAAATTGTTTAATAGTGGTAAATAATTCAATTAATTTAGTGAGTCTTTTACAGAATTGTTCAAATTTTCCAAAAAGTTGATTTTCTCCGAATTCAAAATTGTTTTCTTTATTAGAAGAAGTTGTATTTGTTTTAGCTTGTTTATATTTTTCTTTATAGCATTTATATAATTCTATACATTTTTCAAATTTATGAATTAAATCATCTGGCTTTTGCTCCCATAAGAAGTTTGGGTCATTGTTTGTCTTAAGAATTTTTTGATCTAAAATATATTCAATACAATTGTTAATCATTTGGCTTGTGATTTTACTGAATAAATTAGTCATTTTTGTAGAATCATAATATCTTGCAGTGAAACTAATAAGTTTTAGGGAATTCATTAAACTTTGTAATGAATCAATAATATTATCAGGCCCTTTATTATATAAGGGATCAAAATATATTTCTAGAGTAGACAAATATTTGACATTATCTTTAGCTTCAGCATGGGCTGTATGTGAATCAATTTTTTTTTGTTTCATATCATTTATAAGACTTTGGATTTTAGATGATAATTTATTTTTTTGTTCATGAAAATATTGAGAAACCATTCTATAATCTTCACCTTTAAAGAAATCATTTACTTTAGTTAATCTTTGCATTCTATATTTCCATCTTTCTAATTCGGATCTTGGGCCAACATCACTAAATGGTTGATTATCTTTGTCCATTTCTTCAATTTCTTTTCCAAGGACTTCAATCCAACTTTGGTAAACTTCTTCAATTTTAGAAACTAGAACTTGCTTTTCTTCATCTCTAATATAGTCTTTTTTATCTTGTTGAATATATTCTCTTACATTAACTGGCAATTCTTTGAAATTTACTCCTTTTACAAGGGATTCCACGGTATCATTTATATCATTAGCAAAGTTTTCTAGAACCTTTTTAAATTCAGATTTTTGCTCAGGTTTTATCTTGTCCCATTCAGATGTGACAGAATCAATACTTTGATAAAGATAATTGTATATAACTTTATTCATACCAATAATACTATCTGAAGTCATTTCACCAAAAGATACATTGTCGTCTGAGGTTACTTCTCTACCATCCTCGATATTTCTGATGAAAAAACAGGCACGATTTTGTAAATCTATTCCTTTTGTTTGCTCGTTGCACATATATATGGGGTTTAAAGAGGAGTCAGGAGGGTTTTTGTCTGAAAGTTTGATTTGCTTTTGGTAGTATATTAACAAAGTTTTTCCCATCTTACCATTTAGGAATTTGATAAATTTATCATTAAGCTCTTGATCGATGGGATGTCCGCCCTCCTCTCCCTGCTTTGCAAAGCATTGGGAAACCATTTGTTGCATCCAAACAACTCGATCATTGCTTGATCTCATTGTTTTATTTAAAATTAAATTTAATTTTTGTTTTTTATATTAGATAAAATGAATAATATATTATTTCAATTTTATTTATTTTTTTGGTTTATTTATATATCTGTTATAAGAAATATTAATTAAATTAATTATTTTTATTCATTTAATATTTTAAATTATTTTTTAATTATTCAATATTATTTATTTTAAATTATTATTTATTTTTAAATAATTTAAAAAAATAATATTAAAAATGGGGATTGGGGATTGGGGATTGGGGATTGGGG
>JAJJLB010000044.1:0-14590 GCA_023806845.1 Diplodinium flabellum
TCCCCAATCCCCATAAATTTTCAATCAAAAATTAATTAGAATATAATATATTAACTTAATCATTTAAAAAAATCAATATTATATATAATTATAGAAAGATATTTTTTTTAAATATTCATATATTTCTTATAGTTAAATAAATTATTTTTAATTCTTTTTAATGACTTAAGTTTTAAAGTTATTACCTTTATATAATTAAGTTATTTTTAAATAATCTTGTTAACTAAATATATTTAGTCCTTATTCATCTTTTTCACTTTTGAGTAAGTCATATAAAGAAAGAGTTTGATTTGGATTAATATCTAATTGTTTCAATTCATTATTTAATATTTTTTCTATTTCTTCAAATTTCATTTTATTTAAAAGCCATATTTCATATTTATCTAGTTCTAAAGCTAAATTTTGTTTTGAATATTTATTTAAATAATTAACATCAATTAAGAATCTTAAAATGTATCTTTTTAAAGCAGTCTTTAAATCTAGCATTTCATCAATTTCAATAATTTTTTCTTTAATATCTTCTAATTTATTATAGCTAAATTCTTCTAATAAATTATTTATATTATCTAATTTTTCTTCTCTTATATCATCGAAAAATGAATTTTCTATATAAAAAAAGATATCAATTAATTGATTAATAGTATATTGTTCTTTTGCAAATAATTCAATTAATACATTTTCAATATTAAGATATTTAAAATCTTCTTCATTACTTATTACTTTAATAAAATCATCTCCATCATGCTTATTATTAATAAAATAAATAATTAAAGATTGTAATGAATTAAGGATTTTAGTTTTATTGTCATTATCTGCTTTTTGATCAATAAAATTATTTAATTTATTGATTTGATTATCATTCAATTGAATTAGATTATATATTTCAGAAAATGTTGTAAATATATCATTATTGCATTCATAAGAAAATGCTACAAAAGTAAATTTTTTTTCATCAAATAAACACTTACCAGGCAAAATTAAATTTGCTAATTTTCTTTCAATTGAGATGAAATCATATTTAATATTATTGTAATTAGAATAATCAATTGAACCATCTTTAAAAATATTCCTTTTTGCATATTTCAAAATAATTTCTTCTAAATTAATATCATCTAAATTCAAAATATTATTTGATTTAGCTTCTTGAATAGGAATTTTATTTTTCAAATTAGATGAATAAAAATGAAGAATACCATTTTGAGCATTAGCATCATAGATAGGTTTAAGGAATCCATTTTGCCATTTAATGAAATTTTTATAAGCAGCTAATAAATGCATATCTTTATTATCATTTAAGAAATTTATTAATTTAGAATCTTTCTTTAAAATATTTTGTTTTATTTTTTTATCATCATAATATTCTACATCTTTATATATTTTTTCCCATGAATCTATAAAATAATTGAATTGATTCTCAAAATCTTCTTTGTTTTCTATTTCTTCCATTTTTAGTTTTTCTGCATCATCCCTTGATATTTGATATGAATATTTATCAATCAAATAATTGCTAAAATTATTAATATTAATTAAATATTTCATTTTTTTAGGGCCTTTTTCTTCCAATAAAATTCTATTTAATAAAGGATATTTATATTCATAAATAGCTTCATTAGTTTCCCTTAATTTTTTTATAAAATGTTGTTTATTAGGATAATTGGTTTTCATAAAATATTTTTCAAATTCATTATTTGAATCTTTATCTGGAGGAAACATTTCATT
The DNA here is from genome assembly GCA_023806845.1 of Diplodinium flabellum. NCBI lineage: Eukaryota > Ciliophora > Litostomatea > Entodiniomorphida > Ophryoscolecidae > Diplodinium > Diplodinium flabellum. The sequence continues at coordinate 1,720 of JAJJLB010000044.1, forward strand.
AACTATTATTGTAACATTATCTTTATCTAGTTTTAAAACTTTTTGATTTGTTTCAAGATATATATTTTTATATTTATCATAGTCATTTATACAATTTTTTATAATCTCTTCTATGCTCTTCTCGAATTTATTTCTTTCTTCTAATTTTTGAAAAAATATATTTTCTTTTGATAACATTTTCCATACTTTTTTAAATATTAAATTCATAAAGATTTCAATTGAATTAATTGATTTTTCATATAAAGCATCTTTTAATAAATTCCAATTATTTTCAATAATATCAAGACATGACATATCTTCTATGAGGCAATTTTCTTTTAATTCTTCATCAGAAATGTATCCTAAACAATTTGAAAAAAATAAATGACAATAAAGTATAAAATTTAACAATCTATATCCTATTTTACTTAGATTTCTTATTTTTTTACACTTAGATAAAAATTCATTTTTAGATATTAGATTTATTCCATGCTGTTCCTTATTTAAAATAGGAATAATTATTTCTTTTTTATATTGTTCTAATGTTTTATTTGGAATCATTTCATCAGTTATTTTATATTTTTCCATTTCTATTTTTTTTTCATCATCATTTTTGAATATTCTATAATGTCCTTCTCTCTGATATAAAGAATATATAAGATTATTTTTTAATTTCCCATTATTTCCATATCCTATAACTTTTTGACATTTTGGACAATCAGAAAATTGATTCTTTCTTGGAAATCCACAAGGATCTATTGAATAATAATAGCCACAAGAGCATATATAACAGCCTTTATCTGAAGGATAATTTTTGAAATGTCTTTTGATTTGTGTTTCTGAAAATAGATGATAATTTTGTTGATTATTATTTCCAGGTATGTAATTTTCTTTTAATGTAGATAATATATTATTACTAATCAAAGAAGAATAAAAATTATCTTGATTTTTATAATTTTTTATGCAATAAGGAAAACCATATAATAATGCTATAAATATATTTAAGTCTTTTTCACCTAGTTTTTTCTCAATTAAATTTTGATAATTGTCTTTATTATAATATAATAATAATAATTTATTTAAATTTTCATTGAATTTATTATTTTCAAAAACATTGTTTTCAATAAAAAATTTTTCTGATCTTTCATCATTTTTAAATTCCAAATTTGATATAATATTATTAATTAAAAATATTATAAATAAATTCAAATTATCATCTTCTATTTCATTAAATTGTTGAAAATTTTCTTTCTTAAAGGATTCTTCAAAAATTTTATACTGTTCTAAATATTTTTGAAAATCATCTGTTTTGTCAAAAGGAAGAAATGAATAAATTATTTTATTTATTTTCCCATCAAATTTAATAGAGTTTGGATAATTTATTTCTCTCAACTCTATAATATCAAAAAATTCTTTATTACTATTACATAAATTAAATGATTCTTTTAATAGATAACAAATAATAGCTTTTCTCAAATTTTCATTATTAATTTTATCAAAATTAAAAATCTGATTAATATTAGGTAATTTTTGATTAGATGTTTTTAAGAAAAAAGCAACTTTATATAAATAAATTTTTATGAAAGAAATTGAATATAATTTACATAAATTTAAATTAGTATTTTGCTTATCATAACAAGTAATTAGATTATTTATTTCTTTTTCAAATAATATTAAAGGTTGGTCTAATATTATACCACAATCTGATTTTTCATTATTTTTTATTCTATAATAATTACGAAAAGACTTCTTTAATTCTTTTTCATCTATTTTTGGAATTAAATTAAAATATAAAATTATTTTAGCTTCAAAATAACTTAATATCACTTCTTCTAAAACTGAATTATTACAATTCTTAATAGTATTATTTAAAATTTCAACTAAATTATTATTTTTAATATTCTTTTTAATATTCTCAAAATTACTTTCTATATTATTAATATCATATTTAATAATTTTATCTAAAATTAATTTAATTATATTTGAACTGTTATATTTAAGAGATTCATTACTAATAATTTTTTCAAGCAGATTTTTTTGATAATCTTCGATTTCAATTTTTTTAAATTCATTTTCTAAAATAATATTAATAATTTTAAAAAAATTTTTATCTTTTCCAATATTCTTGGATAACCTACTATAAAATTTATCGAATTTTGCATTTAATTTTTTATTTTTTATATATTCATTTTGTTTAGAAAAAAATTTCATAATTTGAATAAAATTTTTTTTATTATTAACATTATTTATATAGTAGGCATTTAAAATTTCAACAATTTCTTTTAATGAATATAATTCCTTGGGATTTAAATTTATATTATTTTTTATTTGTGAAGCATCTTGAAGTATTTCTTTATAAAAATCTATTATTTCTATTATTTTTGTATTGTTATCATCAATATTATTAAAAAATGTTTTATTAGATATTAATATTTTAAGTAAAGAATCAATTAAGAAGGAAAGTGTCTCGGTACTATTAACTGTATAGATTTCATTCCTTTTTAATACTTTGCCCTTATCAAATAATTCTTTAATTGATTGAAATAAATTATCGATTTTTTTCTCCAATGAAGAATAAATTCTTAAAATACTTGAAATTTCAACTTTATAACATTCTAACCAATTAATAATATTTGCAATTAATCCAATTTTTTTCCTTTTAAAATTTTGTATTTGTATTTTTATTTTTTTATCTTTATTTTTTTCATCCTCTTTATTCAATTCATCTTCTTCATTTATTATATCTTTTTCATTAATATCATCTTCATCCTCCTCTTCATTATAATTTATTATATATTCAAAAATATCATTGTTTTTATTTATTATTAATTTTAAAATTTTTATTAATGATTCAATGTTAGTCATTTTATTATTAAAGATATTAAAATTATTATAAATAAAAAAAATATATAAATCTTCAATTAAGCAATTAAAAAATAATTCTAATTCTGACTTTTTCTTAAGTTTATCAATTATTTTAGAAATTAAAGAATCTTTTTTAATTTCTAAACTAGTTAATTGACAATTCCTTTTTAATTCTTTCCAATATTTATTATTAGCATCTTTATCATCTATTTTTTGGTTTCTCTTATTTAATTCATTTATACGATAATTATTTATTATTATTCCATTTATTTTTTGAATTATATTCTTAAAAGAATTTTTAATTCCAGGAATTTGTAAACCTAAAATTATATTTATAATATTTGAACCTGCCTTTTCAGATATTATAATATTATCATCCTTAGAACATTCTTCAAAAATGATTAATGATATATTTTCAATAATATTTTTTTTATTTTTAAATACTATTGTATCTTTTAATAATTTTTGTTCTTGTTGTAAAATTAACAATGAAGAAAAAACATTCATTTTTTCTAATTTGAAAATAAATAGGCTTAAATGCCTAATAAATAAATCTGAAAAATAATCCATAAATTTAGACATCATATCAATATCATTTTCATTTAATTTGATTTTATATTCTTCATTATCTTTTTTTATGTTTTTTTGAATCAATCTGAAAATAATACTATCATTATTTAACAAACTATTATTAATATATTCATTTATTAATTTTTTAATTTTTTTTTCTTTTTTAATATAATTAATTAATTCAACTATGTAATTATCTTTATTTAAATTATTTATAGAATATGAAATATTATATTTAAAATAGTTGATTGCTAAATATATTTTATTTATTAAATATTCATTTAAATTTAAAAAGTTTTCAAAAAATTTTTTATCATTTTCTAACTCTAAAAAACTTTTTATAGAATATATATCTTTTCCATTTAAATTATCTATAAATATTTGATAATAATCTGATAAATTTGAAATTGTTTCTTTTAATGTTTTTTTATTAATTTTTTTTTGATAATCAGCATCCTTTAGCTCTATTCCTTTTAATTCATAATTAAATATTCTATATAAATGAATAATAAATATAAATATCTTTTTATTATTTTGATACTCTTTTTCTTTATTTTCAATAAAAAATTTTATGTAATTAATTAATTCACTTTCTTCAGGAGTAAATTGAATAATGCATATTTGATGAGTATCATCATTAAAAAATTCATCCATATTTTTTTCAAATTCTTTCTCTGATTTGATAGCTCTTATCTTAATAACTATTATATCTTTAAGATTATTAATTTCAAAATTCAATTTTTCATTTTTAATCTTTGTAATATTCTTAAAAATATCCAATATTTTACTAAATGTATATATTATGTTTTTATTTTTTTCCATTTTAGTTAAAAAATTTTTTAAATTTGAATGTTCACCGTGTATATAAGATTTAATTATTAATTTTCTATATTCAAAATTCATATTATATTTAAGAGGTATTATTATTTCTTGAGGTAAAATCAAAGATATTTTAGATAAAACCCTTTGAATTATATAATTTTTCTTATTTATATTTAATAGTTTTTTATAGGTTTCATAGACCATTCCTTGAATTTCTTCCAGTCCTAAATTAATTATTATTTTTTGAATATCAAAATTAATAATTAAATTATCTTGTGCGTTAAAAATTAATTTATTTACAATATTTTCTATTTCTTTTGATAAATTTTTTAAATCTTCATTTAATAATGTATCATAATTTATTATATGCTTTTCAAATCTATTAAGAAAAGGAGGTTCCTGTTTATTAACATTTGTTATATCTACATTAACTATACATTTAAAATTTTCATGAACATAAGAATATATATTAAAATTTGAGCCAATTGACAAACGAGCATAATTTTTATCATTCATTGATGTAAAATTTTGATTAAATAAATCATATAATGCTGGATATACTGATTCTAGATCTTTTAATATTATTATTTTTCCTTGTTCCATAAATAATTGGAGTTTTCTTATTATTTTTAATTGATATTCTTCACTATTTAAATCTTCTTTAAATTTACTCCCGATAATGATATTATATTCTTTATCTTCTAATATTGTAGATAACAAATAAAAGCCTTCTGAAGATTTTGAGATTAATAATAAATATCTTCTTTTTCTATTTTCTTTTAAATTCTCATTGATATAATTCAAACAATCATAATCAAATTTACCATATTCATTGAAATCAGGATAAAATTTATTATATATATTTATGAAAATTTCTATAGAAGTTATTTCTTTTTCATCATCATCTTTAACTAATAACCCTGAAAAATTCCTTTTAATACCTTGCAATCCAAGCAAATATAAACTTTTATCATCTGGAAAATTTTTATTAAAATCTTTCAGTTGAGATGAGCAATATTTAACCAGATGGAAAAAATCCCTATTTCCATGAAAATCTTCTTTTCCATCATATGAAAATTTTTCTTTTAAATATATTTTATATTTATAATAAGTCCTTGCTAAGTTCTCGAAAAAGTTTCTATATAATTTTAAATTTATACTAAATGATTCTGCAATTGTTATTGAAGTATTAATATCATCTTCTTCATCTAATTCAGGTATTGATATATGAATACCTCTATTCATCTTTGCGGCATCTAAAACCCAATTTGATATTCCAACAAAAGCGACTCTTTCATTCTCTTCATTTAAATCATATTCTAATTCAGAATGAATAACTTTTAATGGATTATTAGGAGAATGCTCAGCTAATCCCATTTCATCAAAATAAATCATAGATATGCTTTTATTTTTTTCTTTTTCGAATTTTGTTAATGCTTTACGAGCTCTATCAAAAATTTCTATAACTCCTTCAGATGTACTGGTTAATGAGCCTTGATAACAAAACATTACTAATTTTGGTAGAGAATTAAATAATTTATTTTTAGAATTAATTCCTTTCATAGCTTTAAAAATTAATTGAACACTAAGTGATTTACTACTCCCTGGCTTACCAACAATGAAAATTGGAATTTTAGTATTTATTGCACAAAATAATGAAAATATATTTTCTAATAATGCTTTATTTTTGGCAATTCCTTTTTCTATAGCTATGTTATTTGCGATAAAATTTTCTTCTATTTCAGGCAATTGAAGGAAATCTCTATCTTTATATATTGAGTTAAATTTTTCATTTAATTTTATAAGTAAATCTTTTCTTATATTTTTATTTGAAATTCTTAAATAATAGCAAATAAAAATAGCTAAATTAACTGCATATATTTGATAATCAAATTCTGTTAATTTTTCATATATTTCTTTTTCAATATCATTATTTATTAATTGAATTAGATTCTCTTTTTTATTTTTTAAATATTTATAAAAAAATTCATAAAAAATAGCATATCTTCTAATCTCTCTTAATGAAACTGATGATACATCATTATTTTCTCTTATGAATTTTTGGGCTAATATTATCATATCTATTGAAAATTCTTTTATTTTTTTTATTTGTTCCTTTTCTAATCCATTCTTATATTCTTTAAATATTTTTTCTATTGAAGGCTCAATTATTTTTTCAATATATTTTTTTTCATCTTCTTCTTCTAGACCTCCAAAGTCAAATACATAGTTAAGTAATGAATGGGGAAGAGGATTTACTTTATATACTAATTGACTTTCTCCATAAAGATTTGTTTTTTTAATCATCTTTTTATCTTTTTCATTTAATTCTTCCATATTTGTTTTAGCCTGTTTAATTTCAAGACCTATGATTTCCTTTTTATTTTTCGCCTCTCTATATGGATTACAAGCTGCAATAAAGACTATATTTGAGGGTAATTTTTCTCCTTGACATGAATGCTTACATAGCAACTCACTAATAAGTCCCATTGATTTGCATGTATTTATTTCATCTAAAAATACCCAAACTTTTTTTTCATCATAAAGTAAATTTAATTTTTCGTTTTTTTTCTTTTCTTTTTTTTCTTTTTCTTCTAAATCCTCTGACTTCTTTTTTATTTTATTTCTAATAAAATTTATTATATCTTTATCAGTTGTTCCAGCATGAATATTTAAAATTTCAATTATATTATTTTTAATTTCTGCTAATTTCCTAATTAAAGCTGTTTTTCCACAACCTGTTTCTCCCATCATTATTACTGGAATATTTGACCTAATTCTTAAAAGAATTAAAATCATTTTAACAAAATTATCAGGAGTAAAAACATAATTCTTTGTAATTTCTTCTAAAGATTTAAGATTTTTATTTGAAGAATTACTTTCTTTATCAACTATTGGATTTTCTATATCTAATATTTCTTTTAATTCTCTAAGGAAATCTTTTTGCTCAAAATTTTCACTTTGATAATCTGTTAATTTAGTAATTATATTTTCATTTTTCAATCTTTGACAATTTTTTAATCTTAAATATGATTTATATTCTGGATCGTCTTCTGGTTTATTAGTTATTATACTAAAACTTTGTTTATTTCCTTCATGAAAAAATATTAAAGAATATTTCATTTTATCAAATGAAATTACATAATGATTATCATTCGATAGATAATTTATTCCATTTTTAATATCTTCATTTTCATCATAATGTCTAAAAAATATACTATGAGTAAATTTTTGATTATTTATTAATTGAGTGAATGCTCCTTCAGTAAAATAATTTGAAAGACTTATAAAACTTTTGATAATGAAAGTCCTTACCTTTTTTAAATTCACAGTACCATTTTTTAAAAGAGCCGCATTAAGATAATAACTTTGATTAAATTTTTTAAATTGAACTGCCAATATATCTATAAATGATTTAACTTGATAATAAGAAAAGGCTTGATTTTTATTTTCTTTTTTCATTTCTCCAAAAATTAAATCTTGGCAATCTTTTTGTTTCATTATTTGAGCATTGAAAAAAGTATTTTCTCTTATTTCATCAATTTTAAGTTCTTCTTGGGTAATGTGAGGGAAATATAAATCAATATTATCTAAAGTGCCTTTTTGTAATAAATTCAAATAATTAGCAACTATTTGCTCATTTGATTCTACGTTTTTAGAAACAATTAAAGGTTCTAAATTATTAATTGATAATTTATTTTCTTTATTTTGTGGAATTAAAGTTAATATGGGGAATTTTGCAAAGAAATTAATAAATCCATTTGGAATTTCAATATAAATTTCTGTATCTTTTAATAAATAAAGAATATCTTCATTTACTTTATATAATTTTGCTATTAATATCCAAAAAAGAAATTCATCTAAAAAATCGATATTATCTGTGTCATATAAGTCTAAATGAATTGCAGAATTTTGTTTTATATCTAATTTTTTTAATCTTTGAAAAATATCTTTTCTTGTAAATACTCCTCCAATTGGAAAATGGATATATTTTTTGCTATTTTTTTCTATCAATTTTTCTATTTTTGTAGATTTGCCAACTCCTGACTTATCTGAACTAACAATAATAACATTATTTAATTTATCCATTAATTGGCCTTTTATTTCATCTTCTATTTCAGAATTAAATGTTTTTTTATATATTATTGAATTTAAACTATTATAAATGTCAGAATTTTTATCATTACTAAAGATAATTAAACAAGAATTTATTTTTCTCTTTATTTGATTTAAAATATTGCTTAATGACTCAACAAATAAATTTTTTTGATTAAAACTTAATAATTCAATTCCTCCAACAACAAAACACGAATGAAATTCGCAATAAATAGCTCTAAATAAAAAAGCAGTTATTTCTTCATTAGAAGTCTTTTTATTACATAATAATATATTTTGTGCAATTGGAATATTTCCTGTTAAAAATTTATATAATTGAATTAATTCTTTTTCTACCTCAACACAAGAATAAACATAAAATCCTTCATAGTTATCATTTTGTGAACTTGTTTTTATTATAGTTTTTTCATAAATTTTCTCAAGAGTTATATTATTGTCTTTTAATATTTTTTCTATAAAAGAATTACAATTATTAATTATTTCATTATATTCATTCAAATCATTTTTCCATAAATAGTCAATTTTAATATCTTTTATTTCGTTATTTGTTATATATTTTAAAAAAGGAACTAAATTAATGTTTTTATCTTCATGAAAATAATTATAAATAAAATTAAATTGTCTACCATATATATATCTTAAAAAATCTTTTTCTTTATATCCTTTTTCATAATTTTGTTTCAAACTGTTTAAAATATTCATTAAATTATCTAAAACTAAATCAACATTTTTAATTAATTTATTTTCTCTTAATTTCTTTATTAAAGAATCAGGAGATTTAATTTCAAATGTTACACTACATTCTTGTAAAATAATATCTATTTCAATTTTTTTAAAATATCCATAATAATAAATCTCATTTAATAAATTGTGTACTTTTAAAATATCAGAAACAATCTCAATATAAATTTGATTTTCATTGGATTCTCCTAAAGGATTTATCATCATAAGTGCTCTATCTCTTAATTCAAGTATTTCATTTAAATTAATAGTTAAACTTTTATTATCAAAACCCTTATATAATCCTTCAAAATAATCGTTTTTAATATTTGACAATTTAAATTTTGAATTTTTACAAATATATAATATTTTTTGTTTACTTGTTTCTGATTTATCAAATTTTTGTTTAATAATTTCTTTTATATCATTATAATTTTTAATAAAATTCATCAAATTTCCTTCTAATTCTTTATAATTGTTATATAAAAACTTAGCTTTTTTAATTAGATCATAATCTTTCATATATTTAAGCTCAGTTAAACTTCCTATATTATTCATATATTCTACACATTTTTCTAGTGATAATATATCAGATATTTTTAAAAATTCATTATTATCTAAAGCATCATATAATAAATCACATTCATCAACAGATTTTGAAAAAAGAAATTTTATTACTTCTTTATTCTCACTAAGTTTTATTAAAATATTATAAAATGAATTATCTTTAATCATTAAGTCAATATCTAAAGCTTTTAAGAGCTCTAAACACATTATAATAAAATCAATTTGCGATAAATCACTAGTTAATTCTAAAATACTATTCAAAGTGCCAGTATATTCTTCCTGTATAACTCCTGCTTCTTCTATGAATATTTTAATTGCCTTTGTAACTTCTATAATTTTATCTTTTTTAAATAATAAAATAAAATTTTTAATTAAATTTTCAATTGAATTATTATTATAATCTTTTATTTCAAATATAATTATTAATCTTAATATTTCATCTTGTATTTCATTCTCATTTTTATTTTTAAATGCTTTTATATAAATATTTAATATATCTTCTTTAATATAATTAAAATCATTTTCAATAAAAATTTCTTTTGTTTCATAAAATTTTTTTATTGAATTATCTAATTTTTTTTCTTCATTATTATTATTCTCTTCATTTGCATATATATAATTAAATATTATACTTTCTTTTATTTTTATTCTTTCTTTTGATACTATACCAAACTTATCTTCATAAAATTTAATTTTTAAATTAATATCTTCATTAATCTGGTTAATTTTATTGTTTTCAATAAAAAGAATCAATTTTTTTACTTCTTTAATATGATCATTATAAAAATTAGAAAAAAAAGAAGATAAATAATCATAAATTAATTTTAAAGTATTTATATTTTTATTTATATTTTCATAATTTATTTCAATGTCAGCAGAAATTATAATAATTTTTGATTCTTTATTTTTAATGCAATTTTCCATCAATTCAAAAGTATCTACATATAATAAAGCTATTCTATCATAAAATTCTTTTTTATATTCTTTTTCAAAAAAAATGGATATATTTTTGAAAGAATAATCTTTTTTAATAAATTTATCTTTTATTATCAATAGTTTTTCATAGCTATCTTTTAAAAATTTATTAGATGAATCTTTTGAAGGATAAATTCTATTAAATACTAATGATTTTAGGATTTTAATAGATATAGTATCTTCTAAAGCAAAAAAATCTTTTTCTTTTACTATATATTTTGAGAAATTACTAAATAATTCTAAACTATCTTCATCATTTAAATCTTGTATTAATTTATATATATATTCATAGTTGATATTTTCTAAATAATTAAATATTAATGTTTTTAATTTTCCACTTATATTTTTAAAAGTATTTAAAATATTTATATATAATGATATTATAAATTCTATATTTAAATTATTTTCTATTTTTTTTAAAAAATTTTCTAATTGATTATCTTTTAAATTGTAATAATCAGATTTACAAATAATCTTAGAAATTAAATTTAAATTTTTCATCAATTCTTCACAATTATATTTTTGATATATATTTAAAAAAGTATTTTGAATTCCGATTAAGGCTTCTCTTTTATACTGTTCTTTTTCTTTTCCTTCTAATAATATTTTATATAATATTTTAAATCTATTAATATCATTTACCAAATTACATGCTTTTTCAATAAAATTATCATCATGTTTTGATAAATAATTATTCCACTTTTTTTCTTTCCATTCTTTAAAAAAATCTTCATCTAATTTATTATTTTCAATTGCATATAATGCTAATTTATCTAAATATTTATCATTTTCTTTAAAATAATCTTTTATATAAATACTATCTATAATAATCCAATCATGTTCTTTTTTATTTAGAAATATTTTCTCTGCTTTAATTATTAACTTTTCCAATTTAACTGTATTAATTCTTATTTTTTCATATTTTTTTACATCTTCTATAGTTGATTTAAGCATCAATAAATTTTCAAGGTTATTTTCGTCTACTATTTCAATAATATTTTCAAAAAAATCTGGAGAAAAAAATATATATTGTTCGTTTTCTTTTTCATAATTAATAATATTTTTTATTAAAAAACATATTTGTTTTATTTCTTCTTCTTTTGATTCATTATTTTTATCTATTTGAATAAAAAGGTTTTTTATATTCTTTTTTTTTGTTTCATCAATTTTATTTTTTCTTTCTTTAAATTTTTTTAAGATAGAAGAACTACAATAATCTATAATATTAAGTAATGAAAAAGAATCTTTTGAAAGTGAAAGAATATCTTTAATTTCATCAAAATCTAAAATTTGGAAAAAAGATTGATTATTACTAATCATTTGATTTAAAAGTTTATTTTTGTCTTTAAATTCTGTAATCATTTTTTCTTTTTGAAATTTTAAATCAAAATATAATACAATAATATTTAATTTAAACTTTGCTTCAGTTTGTTCATTTACATTTACATTCTTTAAAATTATATTAGGATTTTTAGTGATATTATTTATAATATTCCTAATTTCTTCTAATTTTTCGTTATTAAATTGTCCTAACTCATTTATTTTTTCAGGTGAAAATGAGAGAATAAAATCATTAATTAATTCTGTATTATAACATTCAATAAAAACAGAAAGAAAAAAGTAAAAATCATATTTTGATTCTTTTTCGACAAAAAATTGAAAAACTGATTTTAATAAATCTTCTTTTAATTTTTCTTCATTTTTATTTTCATTTTTTAAATAATCTAAAAAAATTTGGAATTGTTCTTGATGATTCAATGAAAATTCAATTGAATCCAGAGAAACATAATTTTTGTTGTTTTTATCTAATGGTAAAAAATCATATATAAAATAATTAGTATTTTTAAATGATTCCAAATCTTTACTATTTATTTTCCCATCAAATTCATTTCCATTCTCTTCATCTTTAAAATGAACAGTTATTTCATATTCATTTGCATTTATTAAATATTTAAATTTGTAAACTTTAAAAATAAATTCATTTTTATTTTTAAAATTACAATTTTGTTCTTTTAATAATTCAATATCAAAAGTTTTAACATTTGAATTATTTGATAAAGATAATTGAAATTTTTGATTTATACTATGAGTCTCAATGAAATAAATAGAATGTAAAGCTTCTAGTTCATCGGCCTCATTCTCCATTTAATATATAATTTTATTAATTAAATTTTTAAAAAGTAAATACCTAATAAATAAAAATTTTAATTTTTTACTTTTACAATTTGATTTTGGGGATTGGGGATTGGGGATTGGG
>JAJJLB010000045.1:0-14455 GCA_023806845.1 Diplodinium flabellum
CCCAATCCCCAATCCCCAATCCCCAATCCCCAATCCCCAATCCCCAATCCCCAAAAAGAATTTTATAAAAAAGATTAATTTATTAAAAAAAATTTAAAGATGTTTATTATAATGAAATTACTATTTCAAAAAATTAACTATTTTTATATAATAATTAATTTAAACATTAATAAGATTATTTAATTATAATTATAAGAAGGTTCTATTTTTTTGAGTCTAGTCCTCTTTTTATTCCTTAAATTATTTTTAGAACTATCATCATCATTTTCTTCTAAACTATTATTTTTTTTCATTAATATCTTCTTTTTTTCATCATCGTCATCGTCTTCTTCTTCTTCTTCTTCATTATTTTTTATAATATTATTTTTATTAGGGTTTCTATTATTCATTGATATCTTAGTATTTCTTTCATTACTATTATTTTCATCACTTCCACTATCATTATCATTATCACTCTTATTATTTCCACACAAATCTTTATAGTATTTTTTTTTATAACACAAATAAAATATTAAAATTAAAATAGCAATTACAAGTAATATAATAAATATTATTAAAAATACCTTTCCAGTCTTAGACATAGCATAAGATTTATTAGTGGGTTCTTCGTTATCTTTATTTCCTTCTTCTTCTGGTTCTTCCTTTTCTTCTTCTTCATTTTCTTCAAATTCTTCCTCTTTTTCTTTTTCTTCAGAGTCTTCCTTTTTTTCTGATTTTTCCTCTTCTTTCCATTCTTCTTCCTCTTTTTCTTCTTTTGATTCTTCTTCATCTTCCTCTTCGTCATTTTCCTTCTCTTCCTCTTCTTTATTTTGTTTAAAAATATTATAAATTTTTATTCCTTCAAATCCTGATAATTTAATTTTTTTATCACGTATTTTTAAAATGTCTGTTGTATTTCCTAACCAAAACCAGTCATTTTGATTATCATTAATATTATCAATATTGCAATTTAATTCTAAAATTTCATTTATAGTATTTGGAAATTTACATTTACATGCAGATTTATAAATTGTTTCTATATTATATTTTTGAAAAAATATTTCAGAAATATTGTTATTTAAATCAAATTCTAAAATATTTTCTTCTTTCTCTGTCCCATTAAAATATAATACTTTTATTTCATTTTTCTTTTTATATGAAGAATTCAAGTAAATATTAAAACTTGCAGAATTAAATTCAGGCATTATTTCAGAAGATTTATTATAATATGAAAAATAAGGGCATTTAACTTTAATACAATCAAGGTTTTTTTGACTCATATTAATAATATAAATATTTTTATTATAAAAGATATAATCAAAATTTAAATCTAAAATTGAATCAATCGTTTCAATAATTTCACAAAGAATTACACCATTTCTATTTTTAAATTCTATTTTACAATCTGCGGTGATATTAGTATTTTGTACAACATCTTTTAAATTCATTTTAAAATTGTCAATACTTTGTTCTAATATTAAATTGAAATTTAATTCAAATGTAAATATATCTTCAAGGCAATTATAATTATTTATATTAGATATTTCTATATAATAATTTGTAAAATTTGTCTTTTTACCACCTAAACCATTAAAATTTATTTTAATTGGATTAGAACTATCTACATATGAAGGTTCATCTCCTGTCTCTAAATAGGTGTTATTAAATATTAGGCAATAATTTATTCCTATGACATTACAATCAATATGTACATTTCTATAATCTGTATTATTAGAAATTAAAAAACTACATTTTGAATACAAATCTTCTGGATATCCTAATTTGAGTTGAAATTCAATTTTGATATCTAATATATTTTCAATTCCTTGAATTTCCAATATATTAAAATAAAAATTATTAATGTTTTCATTACATCCATTAAAAACCATTTCTCCTGCCTTTATTATTATTTCTTTTCTATTAAGAAAATTTTTTAAATAAATTGTATTTTGATTTGATGAATAAACAATTTTTTCTTCATTATCTTTTATTTCATTTATTTGTAATGTATAATTTTCATTTAAAGGACAACTATTATTAATCAAACAAAAAATAAATTCTTTTTCTTTTTCTTCTATTTTTTTAATTTTACATTTTGCTTTTGCTTCAGGTTGAATTAACTCTAATTCAAATTCTTCATCAGGTAATAATTCTTTTGATATTTGTATCTCTGTGAAATTAAAAATATAATCATCAGAATCTAAATCACATTTTCCATAATTTAATAATCCTCCTATTATAGTTGAAGTGTATAAATTTTTTAGTCCTGAAATATAAAAGTTTTTTATTTCGGGATATTTTGAATAATCAATTTTTGGGTCAAATTCTCCAATTTCAATATCATATTCTTTATTACATAAAGTTGAATTTTCAATTTCACATAAAATTTCATTTGTATTATTTGAATAAATTCTGCAATTTGATTCTCCATTTTTAGTATTCAAAGTAAAATTTAATTCCTTTTCCAAAGATAATTTCTGTGGTAGTATACAATAGGAAAATTTATATTCATATTTTTTATCATTAGTATCACATTTTCCTTTTAATAATTTGCATCCATGTAATGTTATAGTTGATAAGCCTATAAAATCGGAGATATATAAATATTTTTCTCCATTTCCTATTTCATATTTCTCTTCATTTCCTACTATTTGAATATCATAATTATTATCATTTAAATTTTTTAAATTATCTGAGAAAATTGAGCATTTTATATCAATATTTTTTAATGTAGAAGAATTATTACTTGGTAAAGTACAATTTACATCAATAGTTTCTATTTTTGTGTAATCATTAACATACAAGGATAAATTTATGGTTATATTAAAACTATAGTCTTTCATTAATTTTTGATTAATAGTGCAATTAGAAATATAAAAATTTAAGGAATGTCCATTATTTTCATTAATATCAACTTTTTTTAATATACCTGCTGTTAAATAATAATATTTTGATGTTTTTCCTGCAAATGAAGTAAAATATAAATAAAAAGAATTATTTCCTGATTGGATTAATTCTGGAGATGGATTCTTATCTCCAACAGTGAAATAATCATTATCATCTTCATAATCAATAGGACATTGAGTTGTACCACTTATAATACATTTTATATTATAAAAAGAAGCTTCATTTAATATAATACAAGAAGCAATCTTATTAGGTCTTTCCATTTGAAGATAAAATAGAATATTATTATTATTTTCTAATTTATATTGACTTTTCGAATCATTAAAAAAGAAAGTATTATTTATATTTGATTCACATATTCCTTTTTGAATTGAACCAGCTTTTAAAGTATATAATTGTTTATTTTGAAATTCTTTAAAAATAATAGTTTTTGAATAAATATACATTTCATTAGGATTTTTCAAAATTTTTATATTTATATAATCAGATTGAATACTTTCTAATGTACAGTTAATTATTTTTTCTTTTATTTCTAAATTACATGAAATTTTGTCGTCAACTCCATTTAATTCATATTTAATATTAATTTTATCTAACATATTTTCACTTATTTCATTATCGATTGTTAAATCTTCAAAAATTAAAAAATATTTGTTTTCTTCTTTTTGTAATTTGGGAATATTTGCTGTTATATTCATCATTGTTGATTTATTTAAAAAATTTTTAAACATTACTCTTTTAGAATTAATTAATATATCATTAGGATTTTTATCTTCAACTTGTAATTCTTTATCTTCGGGAATTATTGGGCAATTATTAGTTCCTTCTTTTGAACAAGAAATATTAAATGGTATATATTGGTTACATTCAGGAGGAAGTTTACATTTTACATTTAATTTCTCAGGTAATAGTAAATTTAAAGAAAAAATGCTATCTTTGTCACTTATTAAATTATTATATATTCTTGAATTATAAAAAATGAATTCATATATATTATCTTTACATTTTCCCCTTTTTAATTCTCCAGCTACAACTGTAAATGTTTCTAATGAATCAAATCCATATAAATGAATAATATTTCCATTAATTAAAATATAATTATGAGTTAAAATATTGCTTACTTTAATATCTTCATATATATTTGAACACATTTTTATTTCTTCTTCTTTATCATTTTTTATATTGAAACTACAACTACTTACTAAACTATTATTATTAATTGAACAAGAAGCTAGATTTTCAAATTGAGATAATTTCAAAAAATATTTACCAACACCATTTAAAATGGAATCTTTAGTTATACTATTTCCATTGATAGTGAATGAATATAATCCTTTGTCGCTACAACTAATTTTTTTAATATAGCCTGCCTTTAAAGTAGTTGTTGAATTATTTGAAATAATAATATTAAAGGTATGTTTATTTATAATATCATAATTATAATATTGATTTTTTTCTATTTTTATATCATAATAATTATCTGGACAATAATCAATAATACATGTTATATTAAATAAAAATAATTTTTCTTCTTTTAATATTGAGCATAAACCTGTTGTTTCATTTTCATTAATTTTTATAGGTAATGAAAATGTTATATCTTGTTCAATAGACTTAGATATATTATTATCTAATATATAAAATGTATAATTTTGATAACATTCACCTTTTAATAATTTACCTAATATTAATGTATAAAGAGTTAAATCTTTAAAATTAATATAATTTAAAGTAATATTTTCAGATAATAATAATGATATAGGATTATTTATTATAGATATTGATTTTATTTCATTAATATTATTAATATTATTTTCACAACTAATATTTATATTATTATTAATTACTTTATTAAAATCAAGTTTACATTTAGTATTATTAATTTTATCATCAATATTAAATATTATATCAAATACGAAACTATTATGAATATCATTTATATTTCCTATGAATGTATTATTTATAATATAAATTGTATTATTATCTTTTATTATTGAACCAGCTTTTAATGTTAATGTTCTTTTATTCTTATATCCTGAAAAATAATAATCTTTATGTTTTGGTTCTTCATCTATTTCTATTTCTATTTCATCATTTATTAATATATCATTTGAAATACATGTAATATTAAATATTTCTGATGATTCATTTTTATATCCTTCACAATATGTATTTTTACCATTATTTATTTTAAGTTCAAAAACTATATCTAATTCAATATTATCATCTATTTTATTATTTGTAATTATAAATTGATTTTTTATAATATCTTTAATTATTATTCCTTTCATTTTTATTGTTTTTGTTTTTTTATTTTCAAATCCTTCAAACCATAATGAATTAGGATATAAAATATTATAATTAGGATAAGGATTATTTATAATTTCTATATCATTTTCTTCATTTGGACAAATATTATCAATATTACAAAGAATTGAATTATTTTCAATAAAATAACAATTTGCAATTAATGAAGAATTTATTAAATTAACATTTAATTCAAATTCAATATCTTCTTTATCAATTATATAAGTAGAAATATAATTAGAAAAAATAAAATTATATTGTTTCTTATTATTAAAGAAATGACATTCACCTTTACTTATATTTCCAGCTATTATTGAAATTGTTCTTTTATTAAAATCATTGAAAAAAATTGTATTTGGTGAAAATAGTTGATAATTATTTTCTGGTTCAATCAAAATAATATCATCTTGAGAGTAATTTAATTCTTCTATTAAACAACTCATATTATAAATATCTGAATTTTGAATAGTACATTTTGCATCATAAGTTTCATTATTATTATTTTTAGTTTTTATATAAATTATTTCTTCTTTAGTAATATTTGGCGATGAACTATTTATTAAATAAAATTTATATTGTTCATTTATAAATTCTCCTTTTTTAATTTTGCCTGCTTTTACAGTAAAAGTTCTAAGATTTTCAAAATTTCCAAAATATATCGTCTGATTATTATTTAAATATAAACTTTCAGGATTATTTTTAATTACAATATCATTATCAATTGATAATAAATCATTAATTGTTTCACATATTATTATCAATTTTTCATTTATTTCATTTATTTTACATGTTGCATTAAAAGTTTTGTTTATGTTATTGACATAGGATATAAATTCTAAATTAAAATCGTCTTTATTGTTACTTAATCTATCAGCTTTTTCATTATTATCTAAATGGAAAATAAAAACATTATTTTCAATTTTTTTTTCAGTTATATTTCCTGCTAAAATAGTTGTAATTTCTTTATTTGCAAATCCTTTAAATTTTATTCTTTGTGTTTTATCTTTTACTGTTATTGAATTATCAATGTTCTTAGTTTTTAGATCATAATATGATAAATCATTTAATTCACAAATTTGTTCATTTAAATCAAAATAACATTCTAATAAAATATTTCCATTATTATCAATATTTTTATTTTCAGAGTATAATATACAATTAGATTCATATTTAGTATTATTATAATGTATTTTAAAACTAAATGAAATATTCTTTGTTAAATCATCAGGAGATATTTGAACTTTTGAAAAATTAAAATAATATTTACACTCTTTAATTTTTAACATTTCTAAATACCCTACTGATAAAGTATAAGCAAAACTATTTTGTCCAGCAAAGGAAGAAAAATATAGTGTGCTATCATTTAATATAATATAATCTGGATTATTATTTCCAACTACAATATCACTATCATTATCAATGGGACATGATGAAGTTCCCTGAATAATACAATATATTTTGTATAATGAATCATTTTTATTTTCACTTGAATCAATTTGACAATAGGCATATCTATCATTTGGTTTTTCCATTTTTAAAATAAAATTGTATTTTAATACTATTGGGATAATTGAATTGTTAAAGATAAAAGTATAATTATTATTTTTACATTCTCCTTTTTCAATTATTCCTGCAATAATAGTATTTATTTGTTTGTTTTTAAATTTATCGAATATTATTGTTTTATTTTCTAAAGTAATCCTATCATCTATAGGATTGCGAGCAATATTTAAATTTATATCATCTGATTCTATATTTTCTATTATACAAATGATATCTTTTAAATTTTCTAATAAAATACATTCTGCTTTTAGTTCATTTTCATTTCCATTTATATTATAATAAATATTAAAAGTTATATTTGATATGAATTTATAATTAATTTTTGAATCATTAAAAACTAAATAATATTTTTTTTCTTCTACATCATATTTTTGTTTATATAAAGTTCCTGCGGTTATATTAACGATTGAAGACTTTTCTATAAAATTGGCAAAATTTATAACTTTTGAATTAATTTTTCTATAACCTGGGTTACTATTAATTTGGATTTCTTTATCTGGAGGTAATATAGGACATAAATCTTGGCCTATTATTTTGCATGTAATATTTATATAATTATTCTCTTCGGCATTTAAAGGAAGATTACATTTTGCATCTATATTTGACTCTTTTATTTTTAATGGGAATTCAAATACTTTTTGTTCTGAAATATTATTAATATATGCATTATATGAAAAAGAATTTATTATAGAAAATTCATATATATTTCCTAAACAATCTCCTCTTCTTAAATCTCCTGCTTCAATTGTTATTGTTTCTAAATTATTAAATCCATCTAAATGAATAATAATACTATCATTAATTATAATATAATTCTTATCAATAATATTTGAAATAATTATATCTTTATTTATATTTTTGCAATATTCATTATCTTCATTTATTTCAATATTGCAGCTTATTAAATTATTTAAAATATTAAATGAACAAGTTCCAATGATTTTTGGTTGTGTTAAATTTAATTTAAACATTGTTGAAATTCCTTCTTCATAATTTAAATCTCTACTTAATTGATTATTAAGCATAGTAAATTTATATAAACCATTTTGGCAACTTCCTTTCTTTATATAGCCGGGAATTAATGTGGTTGTTAATTTATCATTTGAAATAATAATATTAAAGGTATGTTTATTTATAATATCATAATTATAATATTGATTTTTTTCTATTTTTATATCATAATAATTATCTGGACAATAATCAATAATACATGTTATATTAAATAAAAATAATTTTTCTTCTTTTAATATTGAGCATAAACCTGTTGTTTCATTTTCATTAATTTTTATAGGTAATGAAAATGTTATATCTTGTTCAATAGACTTAGATATATTATTATCTAATATATAAAATGTATAATTTTGATAACATTCACCTTTTAATAATTTACCTAATATTAATGTATAAAGAGTTAAATCTTTAAAATTAATATAATTTAAAGTAATATTTTCAGATAATAATAATGATATAGGATTATTTATTATAGATATTGATTTTATTTCATTAATATTATTAATATTATTTTCACAACTAATATTTATATTATTATTAATTACTTTATTAAAATCAAGTTTACATTTAGTATTATTAATTTTATCATCAATATTAAATATTATATCAAATACGAAACTATTATGAATATCATTTATATTTCCTATGAATGTATTATTTATAATATAAATTGTATTATTATCTTTTATTATTGAACCAGCTTTTAATGTTAATGTTCTTTTATTCTTATATCCTGAAAAATAATAATCTTTATGTTTTGGTTCTTCATCTATTTCTATTTCTATTTCATCATTTATTAATATATCATTTGAAATACATGTAATATTAAATATTTCTGATGATTCATTTTTATATCCTTCACAATATGTATTTTTACCATTATTTATTTTAAGTTCAAAAACTATATCTAATTCAATATTATCATCTATTTTATTATTTGTAATTATAAATTGATTTTTTATAATATCTTTAATTATTATTCCTTTCATTTTTATTGTTTTTGTTTTTTTATTTTCAAATCCTTCAAACCATAATGAATTAGGATATAAAATATTATAATTAGGATAAGGATTATTTATAATTTCTATATCATTTTCTTCATTTGGACAAATATTATCAATATTACAAAGAATTGAATTATTTTCAATAAAATAACAATTTGCAATTAATGAAGAATTTATTAAATTAACATTTAATTCAAATTCAATATCTTCTTTATCAATTATATAAGTAGAAATATAATTAGAAAAAATAAAATTATATTGTTTCTTATTATTAAAGAAATGACATTCACCTTTACTTATATTTCCAGCTATTATTGAAATTGTTCTTTTATTATTAAATTCTTTAAAATAAATTATATTAGGATTAAATAATGTTGTATTTATTATAATATTATCATCTGATAAAATTATATCATCAAGACATTTGATACCTGGAATCCTACATTCCATATTATATTTTGTTGATTTTTGAATATAACATATTGCCATATGATTTTCTCCTTCTTCATTTTCTTTAACAGAAATATCAAATGTTTCATTTTCAGGAATATTATCAGATGATATTGTGTTTATTAAATTAAAATAATAATAATTTTCTTCATTTGTACAGTCAAGTTTTTGTATTTGCCCAGCAGTTATACTAAAAGTTCTTAAATTTTTAAAGTTTTCAAAATATATTATATTATTTTTTAAAATAATATAGTTAGGATTTTCTAAAATATTGATATCATCTTCTAGTGTTATTAATTCATTTTCAACAACTTCACATTCAATAATATTATTTTTATTTATAGAACATTTTGAATGATATTGATTCTCATTTACTTTAATTTCCAAAGAAAAGTTAAATTCACTATAATCAAATTCATCAGGTATTTTATTATTTTCAATTGTAAAATAAAAATTATTTTCTTCTTTACTTTTATTATAAATATTTCCAGCAATAAGTGTAAAAGTTCTTTGGTTATTAAATCCTTCTAAAATTATTTTTTTTTCATTATTTTCTAATTGTCTTTCACCATCTACATCATTTCCTATTCTTAAATCATAATATAATTTATTTTCAACATCTTCTTCATCTAATTCAAAATAACATATTATTGTAATATTTATATCATTTTCTATTTGATTTAAAGTACAATTTGATTTCACTATTTTATTATTAAAATACATTGGAAAAGAAAAAGATAAATTATTATTTATTATTTCATGACTAAATGAATTATATAAAAATTTGAAATAATAATAATATAAATTGTCTTCTTTTTCTAAATATTTTAATATAGGCCCAACAAATAAATTATATTTAATAGAATTTTGTTCAGCAAAATTTGAAAAATATAAAATAGATAAATTATCAATTATAATAGGATTAGGTTCACTATCTCCAACAAAGATATCATCATCATCATCAACAACACAAGAACTTGTTCCTTCAATTATACATGTAATATTAGTTGTTTCTTCATTTCCATCGAATTTACAAATACCTGTTCTTGAAGGTTTTTTCATTTTAAGATTAAAAGATACGTTTTTTATGTTGCTAATAGAATTACTAAAATAAAATGTATAAATTTTTCCATTGCATGTTCCCTTTTCTAATTTACCAGCAACTAAATTATTTATTGTTTTATTCACAAAATTTATAAATATTATAGTTTTATTTGGCAGAGACTCAACATCTTCAATAGGATCTTTTTTAATTTTTATATTAACATTTTCTGATTCTATATTATCAATTTCACAAATTATATTATTTTGCCCTTTCATTAAAGTACAATTAGATTTTTTAGAAGTATTATTAATTTCTAAATTAATATTCATTGATATATCATTAGAATTATTAGATAATGAATAGTCAATAATAGAATCATTAAAAACTAAATAGTATTTTTTGGTTTCTTTTACATATTTCAATTTACAAAGAAGTCCTGCAATAATTGAGACAACAGTTGATTTATTTGAAAATTGTTGGAAATTTATTCTTTTATTATTTATTTGTATATCATTTGGATTACTCTCGACAACAAGATCTAAATATTCATCATATATAGGGCAGTTATCAATACCATTTATTTGGCAATTTATATCAAATTGAGAATCAGAATTTAATTTTGAAGGAAGGAAGCATTTTGGAGATTTTCCTTGAGGCGTTTTAAGCTTTAAATTCAATTCTATTTGTTTTTCATTCAAAATATTATTATATGATATCGAATTAAAAAAAGTAAAATAATATTTATTATCAAAGCAATATCCTTTTTTTAAATCACCGGCTTCAATTGTAAATGTTTCTAAATTTTCAAATCCATTTAAATGAAGAATATTATTATTAATTAAAATATAATGTTCACCAATTATATTGGCTATTTTAATATCTTTGTTTATATTTAAACAATAATCATTTTCCTCATTTATTATTACTGTACAACTGATAATTTTATTAGCAGTATTTATTGAGCATGATACTTCTTTTTCGAATTGCGAAATATTTAATATAAATTCTCCAATCCCATTTTCCAGACTAATACCGCTTAAATTATTACCTACTATTCTAAAATAATATTTTCCTTTATTACAATTGATTTTCTTAATATATCCAGGTGTTAAAGTAGTCGTAGATATATTATCTGATGTATTTATATAGATTGTTTTTTTTCCTATAAAATAAAGATAATTTTCTTTTTCAACTTTTATATCAATATTATATTCTGGGCAATAATTATTAATTGAGCATGATATATTATTTGTTAATATTTCACAAGAACTTTTTTTTTCTTCATTATTTATAAAAACAGATAAATCAAAGGTTTCTTTGTTTATTAAAGATTTAGAAATTATACTATTCACCAAAATAAAATTATATGAATTAGAAATACAATTATTCTTTAATATTTTTCCAGATATAATTTCATAAATGGTTAAATTATTAAAATTATTAAAATATAAAGTAATAATACCAGAAATTATTTGTATATCAGAATTTATTATAGAAATATCTTGAACATTATAATTTTGATCACTGATATTACAAGTTATATTTATTTTACCATCAATTATTTCATTTGTATTAAGATTGCAATAAGAATTATCTATAACATCATTAGGATATTTTATTATTAATTTTATCTGATTATTTAAATTTCCAATTTCTTCAGATAATGTATTATTCATAATCATAAATGTTTTATTATTTTCTGTTTTTATTAGATTTCCTCCATTTAAAGTTAAAGTTCTTTTATTTTTATATCCAAAGAAATAATATTCATCATCATTAGGATCATCTATTATTTCTATTTCTCCATTTGATAAATTTTTATCTATTTCATCTATATAACACGATATATTAAATTCTTCTCTATCGTTTACAATAGGTATTATACAACTAGCATTTTTTTCTACATTAGATAGTCTTACTTTTAGTAAGAAATCCAAATAATTATAAATATCATTACCATTTATAATATTGTTTGTAATAATAAATTTATATTTATTATCTATAATTCCTTTTTTTATTATTAAACTTGTATTTTGCATTAAAATTGTTATAGTATTACTTTTTGCAAAATCTTCAAACCAAATAGAATTGTTTTTTAATGTCTTATAATCTTCTTTTGGATTATTTTGAATTATTAAATTTTCATCTTCATTAGGACATATATCAGTATAACAATATATAATATTATTATCATCATTATTTAATAAATTCATATAGCAGGAAGCTGTTGTATTCTCTTTTCCTATATTTATGTTTAATTCAAAATTAATATCAACATTATATTTATAAGTGAATTTATTATTTGAAAAATTGAAAGTATAATTTTTATTTTTATTTTCTTCTATCTCATTGCATTTACCTTTATTTAATTTTCCAGCTTTAATTGTAATAGTTCTTCTGTTATTAAATTCTTTAAAATAAATTGTTTTATGATTGAATAATGTTGTCTCTATTTTAATATTATCATCTGAAAAAATTATATCATTACGGCATTTGATACTTGGGATTCTACATTTCATATAATATTCAGTCAATGTTTGAATATTACATATTGCTACAAGATTTTCACTTTCTTCTTTTACTTTAACTGATATTTCAAATGTTGTATTTTCACTAATATTATCAGTAATATTGTCAGATAATGTTGTATTTATTAAATTAAAGTAATAATCACCTTCATTTGTACATTCAAGTTTTTGTATTTGTCCAGCAGTTATAGTTAATGTTCTTAAATCTTTAAAATTTTCAAAATATATCGTATTGTTATTTAAAATAATATAATTAGGATTTTCTAAAATATTGATATCATCTTCTAATGTTATTAATTCATTATCAACAACTTCACATTCTATAATATTATTTTTATTTATAGAACACTTTGAATAATATTGATTCTCATTAACTTTAATTTCCAAAGAAAAATTAAATTCACTATAATCAAATTCATCAGGTATTTTATTATTTTCAATTGTAAAATAAAAATTATTTTCTTCTTTACTTTTATTATAAATATTTCCAGCAATAAGTGTAAAAGTTCTTTGGTTATTAAATCCTTCTAAAATTATTTTTTTTTCATTATTTTCTAATTGTCTTTCACCATCTACATCATTTCCTATTCTTAAATCATAATATAATTTATTTTCAACATCTTCTTCATCTAATTCAAAATAACATATTATTGTAATATTTATATCATTTTCTATTTGATTTAAAGTACAATTTGATTTCACTATTTTATTATTAAAATATATTGGAAAAGAAAAAGATAATTCTTTATTTATTAATTCATGATTAAATGAATTAATCAAAAATGTGAAATAATATTTATAGTCTTCTTCTTCTGTTTTTAAATATTTTAATAAAGTCCCAACAGATAATTTATATTTATCAATTAAGATTTCTTTTATAGAACGAATAGATTCTAAATTGTTTTCTTTATTAGGGATTGAAATATTAAAAGAAAACTCTCCCCCATCAATTATAGAAGGTTCAAAATCCATTTGATTATCTTCAATTCTAAATGTATAATTATACTTATCTATTTTTTTTGGTTTATTTAAAATTCCAGGAGATATTTTTTCATTTTTTAATAAATCTTTATTTTCAATTATAGAAGGATTATATTTATAAACATTCATTTTTCTTTTTTTATTACTAAAACCTTTGAAATGAATAATATCTCCATATTTATGAATTATTTTTTTGGGTTCATTTTTCCATAATTTAGGTCTTTTATTTGCTTTTTTAAAACATCCTATAAAATTTTCTATTTTGCATATAATTTCTAATTTTTCATAGGGAATAATATTTTCTTTTATTTTACATTTAGAAAAAATATCATTCTCCATTAATAAATCAAAGCTAAAATCTCTATAAAATAAATTTTGAGAAGAAAAATAACAATTTTTGAAAGAAAAGAAATAATCATTATTTATGCAATACCCTTCTGTTTTTTCTCCTGCATATAAAGTAATTTCTTTAGAACTAATTAAGAAAAATATTCCTAAAATAAATAAGCTTTTATATATTATCATTTTAATTAAAAAAAAATTTGTCTTTTTATATTTTATTTTAAAAATTGTTTTAGATTAATTTTTTTTAATAATAATTTAATTTATTAATTTAATAAAATAAATTTTAATTTTTAATTTGGGGATTGGGGATTGGGGATTGGGGATTGGGGATTGGG
>JAJJLB010000046.1:0-14305 GCA_023806845.1 Diplodinium flabellum
CCCCAATCCCCAATCCCCATCCCCAATTTTTATTTTTACATAAAATTTATTTATTATTTAATTATTATAAAAAATAATTTAATTATTTATTTTCAATTATAATAAAAATAATCTATTTATATAAAATATGTCATATTATTAAATAAAAAAAAAATGAAATCAAAAAAATATCATAAATTAAAATATTTCATGGTTTTCATATTTTTAATTATTTTTCAAAAAGTACCTCTTAATAATTGTAAATTAAAATGTGAACCAGATTTTAAAAGTTTTGGAGATAATTATAATAGTTTAAATGATCCACAAGATGAATCTGAAAACTTTTATGGATATGAATTTGCTCATTTTGCAGGTAGAAATAATCAAGAATATTATGATCATTGGAAAGGAATATATTGGGATTCAGAACAATTTTGTTATGATGCATATGATAATACGACAAGACCATCAGAAAATTTAGATGAACAAGGTGAATATGAAATTAAAACATTTCCTGTTGTAAGTAATTTAGAAGAAATTCCTACAGAAGAAAATTATATTATATTAGATCATGATCAATCAAATTTAATAAATTTACATAAGCAAATGTGTATGACAAAAAGTCATCCTCTTTCACAATATAATAATGGAGAATATGAATTACTAATAAAAATGGATAAAACATTAGATAAAAATTATATTGAAACACCACATCATTTTTATTTTACAATAGAAAATCCAACTGATGATAATATTACTTTTGCATTTAAAGTAAGAAATTTTAAGAATATTACAGAAAATATGAACACAACATTATATGATTGGGGACCAAATCCTGAAGAATGTCTTGTCGAAGAAATAGAAAATGAACCTGAACCTGAGCCTGAGCCTGATTCACAAGATAATTCAAATTTTGATGAAGAAAAAGAAAATGAAGAAGAGCCAAATGATGTAGATGAAGTTACTGACCAACAAACAGATGTTCAAACCCAAGAACCATGTGAAAGAGAAATAATAATATTAAATGAAACATTTTTAGAATGGAGTGAAGAATATCCTATTCCTGAAGTCTTTTATATAACTAATAATTATACAATTGAGCCACATTCAAGTTTAAAAATAAATATTTCACTTACATTTAAAGAAAATGATAATAAAACTGAAGGAGGATATTTTGTTATATCTGAAGAAACTGGGGAAAGTGAAGAACCTTTTTATTGGCCAGATATTTTAGAAGATAATGGAAAATTAACCAAATTAACTAATATGGAAATTATTTTAGAATCTGATTTACCAGTTGGATTATCTTCATTTTCATTAATGAGAAGAAGAGATTTAGAAACTGATTCATATTTAGGAAAGGATTGCTCTTATTATGATAATGATAATAAAAAAGTTTTAAATGGTGCATGTGGAGACGGTTATTTTTGTAATAATAATAAAACATGCACAAAATGTATTAGAAAAGAATGTAAAGAATGCAATGGTAAAAATGGAGATTGCACAAAATGCTTTGTAATTTCTGTTGACCAACAATGGAATCCCCCAGGGGGTAGGGCAACTAAACTTAATTGTGATTTAGATTTTATAGATATTACAAAAATCAAAATAAATAAACAAAAAGCAATAGAGGTTCCTCCAGCTATACACTGGAGAGTAACAATGGACTTTTGGATTTGGATTTCTGATGCAGAAGTATTAAGAGATTCAAATACAAATATGAATATTGTTTATAAAGATTTTATGGCTATTACTTTAAGATGTGCACAAGATGGATTAAAAATATTTGCAACTCCTTTAGAATATTTATATGAATACCCAACAATGGATGAAGATAAAACTAGTCAAAATACAAAAAAATATAAAACACATGTACAACCAATGAGAGAACAAGATACTGTTGATTTTCTTACAAATATTGTTGGATCTTATAATAAAGTTACTATGGAAGATATTGTTAAAAATCAAACTTCAAATTGGATATATATTAGATTTGCATTTAATTTAGATTCTAGTAAAATGTATTTAAATGATTTGCCTGAAAGTAATTTGAAAGTAACTCAAATATACACTGAACAGACAGGAATGCCATTTCATATGAAAAAATTTTATGGAACTCATAATATGACATATTTATATTTCCAAAATTTTTATCATCCATTAAGTGAAGAAATAGAATCACAAAAAAAAAATATAACAATATATATAAGGAATTTAAATATTTTTAGAGAATATATGCCTCAAAATATAATTACTAAATATTATAATTTACATTTAATTAATAGTCCTTTAATATTTCCTCAATTATTAGTTAGTTTTCCTTTTTCTGGAATAACTCGTGAAAAATTAGATACATATAAAATGAAAGGATACAATTATTATGTAAGAGAAAGGGATACAGGAGTTGTTTTAGAAGAAAGAGATGTCCCACAAATAACAGAATATGAATTAGTTTTAGATGATAAAGTTAATACTTTAAGACCACCAAGAAATTTTTGGAGATTAAATTTATTAGATTTAAATACACAACCTGAAACTTGTGATTTTGAAAAAATAATTAATTTAGAATGTAATAGCCCAAATGATTATTGCTTTGATGAAAATAAACCTTTTATATGTGAAGATGGAACTGAAGAAAGGCCTTTTTATTTAGATATTTTTGAATTAAAATGCAAGGCTTTTTGTGAATTAGGATATATGCATCCTCCAAGATATAGTAATAATAATAGAAGATTATATTGCTCGCATTTTTGTGACACCGAAAGTAAACAATGCCCTTCAGATGATTATAAATATACAGATATATATACCAATTTTCTATGCTCAAATAATTTTTTTAATTTATATTATAAATGTTTTAATAAAGAAGAGTCATTAAATAATGCTGATTTTAGTGGTATTTTTTTTAGTAAATTTTTATGGACTCCATCAATTTTTATAGATCTTGGGAATGATTATACTGAATTTGCAATTGATTTTTGGTATTTTCCAGATGATAGATTTAGAAATTTTAGATATCCTGATCCTGATGATAAAGAATATAAACCAAAAGTTCATGATAAACCTTCATCAGAAACACAAAGAAT
The DNA here is from genome assembly GCA_023806845.1 of Diplodinium flabellum. Lineage (NCBI taxonomy): Eukaryota > Ciliophora > Litostomatea > Entodiniomorphida > Ophryoscolecidae > Diplodinium > Diplodinium flabellum. Next base: position 3,066 of record JAJJLB010000046.1, read on the forward strand.
TATTTTTATGTGCAATTGTTTCAAAGTTGTTTATGGACAACTAGGGAGTAATAGTAATTATATGATTAAATTCTTTTTAGATAGTGGCTCTACAACATCAAGTAATGCTGAAAATAATATTGATTTATATAATTGGAATCATTTTGTTTTTACATATTTTTATGCACTTAATAGTAAAATTTATACATATTATTTAACTTTTACAAATAGCCAATTTACTAGAGGGGGAGATTACAGTAGTATTAAAATAAGATATGGGAATTGGAGAGCTCCTGAAAATCTGAAATTATCTCAAATAATTTTTTGCAATTATGATAGCCAATTAAAAGTTGGAAAGCAAAAAATAAGAGATGAATGCAAAAAAGCAGAATGGTTAGATGGATTTTATAGAAAATTGCAAATTTTTGATATAAAATATAGCACAAAACATCCAATTTTTTTTTCACATCAATTTGAAGATGATGGTATAAATGGAATGATTAAACATAGATATATATTTGGTTTGGATAGTGTTGTAGACAATCATTTAGTTGATTTAATAGATGGTAAAAATGGATATGTTCCTTGGATATATGATACAATAGCAAATCAAAACCCAGATAAAACTAATTATATTGTTTATGAAGTAAATTATTCTCCTCAAGGTGGAATTCCTTCTTGGGGCTCAGCTCAAGTAGTTAATGATTATACTTATAAAAGGCCAGAATTAGATATTTCTGTAACAATTAAAAATGACCAAAATTGTTTAATATCTCAAAAAAATGGAAATTGCATTGCTTGCAAACCAGGATATTCTTTATTTAGTAAAAAATGTAAAGGAGATGTAAATGATAATAATAAAAGAGCTCCTTATTTTTATAAAAATCCTGGAATAAATATGCCTGATAGATTAAGTTTAAATTTAGATTTTGATAAAATTAAAAATACTCCTTATTTTACTATGTTTTTTTTCATTAAAATATATGGATTTGTAAAAGATATTACATTATATGATAAATATGAAAATGGATTTATAAAATTAATAATTTTTCACGAAGAAAGAAATGCACAAGGAGAAATTACAGAAGAATTTTATTTAGCATGGACTCCATCAAGAGATGTAAATCAAGATGAAAAATTATATTTTTTTTATAATGGTAATAAATTATTTTCCTACCCATATTTCAGAGAATATAATTTTGGCCAATGGATTCCCATTTCTCTTGCTGCTTTTCGTGAAAATGATAGATTATTCCAATTAAATATGGTTCAAGCTTCAATTTTATATGATGATTTAAAAATAGATGATAATACCCAAGATGGATATGGCAAATCCTATTTTCCTTATATTAAATTTACCCAATTTACTATTACTAATTTATGGGTTGGTTTATTAGGTGATATTAAAATATATAATAGGTTTATAGTAAACGCTTGGGGAATTATTAAACATCAACATGAGCCTATATCAACAGCAAATCCTGATGATATTCCAGATAGTGCTATTATTCAAATAGATTTGAAATCCTCAGAAGAAGGAAGTTGTCTTTTATCAAACCAAATATTAAACCAACCTGCTTCTGGATATAAAGTAGTCTGTGTTAATGATTATAATCCTCATTTATATATAAATTGTAAAGGTGGAATGGAGACTCAAACCGTTAGATATCATCAAGGAGATGGATATTATGAATTATGTGGAGCTTGTTGTGGTTATGGCGGATATTCTTTACCTAGATGTTTGGGGGGACATGATTATTGTAGCGATTATGAAGAAGATCAAAGTTGTGAAACACAATCTCCGGTATGGAACCATTGGTATCCTTCTCTAGAAAATAAAAAAATAAGATGTAGGCCCGTATATTTTATTGATTATAATAGATTTAAATATGCAAAAGTTGATAAAGTTGCTTCTCCACAAGATGTTTGGGCTATTGATTTTTGGTTTTATACAGGGACATGTCATGCATTAATAAAAAGGAGTGGAGGTGATTATGATTGGAATAGTTCTTCAAATAGAAATAATAATAATTTTAAAGAGTTTACATTAGAATGGAATTATCATATTAAAATAAAAGTATATGCGAAAAAAACAGATGATAATCCAGAAACTGCTATTTATGATTATATTGTTGAATGTACTCCTATTATAGTATTAGAGCACCCTGATTTAAATAGTCCAGAAATGGCTATTAATCACTTAGGAGATAGGCATTTTAAATGGAGTTATGTAACTTGTGGTGTGAATTTTCAAGAAAAAATATTCTATCAAACTAATAATAATAAATTTTCAAGTGAAATTATTTTTACTTCTAAATTAGTTTCAATCCCTGCTGAAAATACATATTTTGTTTTAAATGAAAATAGCCCTTCTGGTTATGGATTTACTTTTTTACATCAAGTAAGATTATGGCATTGTTATAATTGTGCTCATTCTTTTAGAAATTTAGATTATATGAAAGATGATAAAAATTTTAATGCAGTTTATCATAATTTTGATGGAGTAAATAATTCTGGAGGCACTACATCTGTATCTTTTATAGATTCTGCTCAAAAATCAGGGAGTTACACAATGTATCAGGCATCTGATTTCCCTGGATATACATTACGTAGAGGATATGGGGAACCAGTTCTTTGTGATGAAACTTTATATAATTATTATGATGAAGAAAGTAATACTTGTCAAAGACATTATAATGTTGCAAGAATACCCGAAGATTTTAAAATTGATATTCCTTCTTCTAGAAATGGAAGATATTCCATGGATTTTTGGTTTTTTGTAGAAAATAGTGGTGAATTGTCTCCAGGAATAAATCTTTTGTGGAAATATCATATGAGTATTACTTTATTAAGAGATACTGCTAATAGAAAAACAATTAATGCTATATGCTTTCCACAAAGTTATAGGGATGATGTAGATGAAAAAGGTGGTCAAGAAATTGTTGATTTATATGACAAAGCTTTAAATAAAGATAAATATGCTTTTTATCAAGGTTCATCAACATGGAATTTTGTTAGATGCTCAGTTGATCAAACTAGAAAATTATTCTTTATTAATGATAATATTCAATTAGATTTAGAAGGAGAAATATTATATGGTAGTACAAGAAACTATAGACCTTTTAGATATTTTAAAATAGGTGCAATTCATCCATTAAAATTTCAAAATTTCCATGCTAATCCTACAAGAATATTTTTAAGACAAATAAAATGTTATAAAGATTTTATGGATAGTAGATTAATGGATATGAAATATATAAGATGTAGTAATAGTGGAAATGTATATGGAAACTTTTTAAATTGTAATTTTTGGCCTCTCTCATTTTGTTTTGATTTTAGTGATGCTTATTATTCAGCAAATTGGCCTTGTACAGATGCAAGATCTTGTTTTACATGTAGATCTTATTCAAATTGTGGACTTGCCTATTTTATATTTGATGAGAAAATGGATCAAGCTATATCACAGTCAACTACACGTTTCTCAGATTTATTACTAATAGATGATGATGTATATTATCCAACTTTTCCAGATATATATTTGCCACAATTTTGTGGTCATGGACAATCAGGCGGGAATAAAGTTAAATGCAGTACAAATTCAGAAAATCTTTGCCATATGCAAAATTCAACTGCTTTATTTTGGCCTACAAATGATAGATATTATCTCGATTTAAATACTTTAACTCAAAAACAAGTTTGCACAGATGCTTGTAGGCCCCCAGATACTTATTATAGGAGGGCTTATTGTCTAATTGAAAAAAAAACTAATAATATGATTAACTGTGAATATAATGCTAATAATGCACAAGGATATGATAAATATAATAATAGTTATGAATGTACTCCTGGCTATGATAAGGTATATTATGAATGTATTGATAAAACTATAGTTCAATATAGTGCTATGTATTTCTCAAATGTTTATTCTTTTCCAAATATTGTTTTTAGTGCTTCTGATAAATCTTTGGAAACTTCTCCATATCAATTTTGGAAAATAGAAACTAGACTCCCATCATATTATGTCGAAATTTGGCTGAAATTTGATACACTTAATTATAGGAAAGAAATAACAGAAATAGAGCATTATTTATATGCTCATCCTCATCAAATAATAAAGGATCCTATTGATCAAAAATATAAATATTCTAATATAATTATATCTCAAGGGTCTTATTATTATACTTTAACATCAATGAATAATTATGAGTGGAATAAAGTAATTATAGAAAATTTATATGATTATGATACCAAATTATTTCATATTAAATTTTATTTAAATTATGAATTTGATAATCCAGAATTAAGCATTCTAAATTTAGATTCAGATTTATATAAATTACATTTTAGAGGTTTTGGTTTTTGTGATAAAACTGATAGTTATTGTAGAATAAATGATGAACCAGCCTATTTAAGATGGGGGGTTGCATGGTATAGGAATTTTCGTGTTTGGGATGCAGATATAGCTTCTTTGCCTTTAATACAAGCTTGTGAATACGGTTATACTCAATTAATAAATTCCCAAAAATATTATTTTCCTTTAACAGTTGATTATATTGATAGAAATACAATTAAAGATAGAATTGATCCTTATAATAATAAAATGAAATTAAATTATTGGATTTTTTATCAAGAACATGGATATGAACAAGCTTTTGATGATGCTATGAGAGAAAATTATAGTACTGATAATTTTGATAAAACTTTTATTGAAGAAAACAATTATATAGCTGGAATAAATGATGATGGAACAGATTATATAATTTCTTCTTGTGCTTCTGAATGTAAAAGATGCTATTCTTCATCTAATACTGATTGCTATGAATGCAGAAATGGTTATGCTATCTATGGAAAACAATGCAAAGTTAGAACGGGTTACTTTTTTAAAACTCCTCCTGATAATGAGGATTATACAAAAATTGAAATAACAACACAAAAAAATGATGATGATGGATATTTTAATATTACTGAAATTAACCCCTTAACAATTACATTATATATTAAATTTTTTGGAATTGAATTATCAAAAGTTGTTCCTGATAAAATATATTATCCTTTAGCTTGCTTTTATAATGATACAAACAATAATAACGAATGTTTAACTTATATTGGATATAACTACGACAATAAAACCATAGTTTTTGTAGTAAATGGAAATGAAATTTATTCAACAAAAGCAAAATTATATATTGGTATATGGACTCATTTTGGTATTTCAATTCATAATCAAAATAATACTTATTTTCCTAATATGATTAATATAATGATAGATCAAGAGGTTTTAATTCCAAAATTTCCTTTTATTCCAAATACAAATCTATATTTTGATCCTACAAAAGAATTAGTAAAAATAAATACTTTTACTATTTTCACAGAGCCAATAGCCTATTATTCTTCTTTTAAAATATTTTCAACATTTTATTTTGGAACATATGGACATATTAATGCTATTACTTCTACAAGAGGGAATAAATTGATATATCAAATTAATTTAATTGGTTCATCATATAGTAATTGTATTACAAATGGAAATTTGGCATCTCCATTACTTAATATTAAAATTTTAAAGCCCGTATGTGTTCCCGATTATAATCCTTATGAAGATTTAAATAATATTTGTTCAGATGATGATCATTATATGGATGTCATTTATAAAACAAACCCTCCATGTGAATTATGCGATAATATTTGTATAACAAATTGTTTTCATTCAGAAAGTAATGAATGTACAAGTGATTATTATGAAGGATTATATTGGGTAAAAAGTGATGAGAAATATCAAATGTATGAATCACAAAAAATTGATAGTATAAATTTTGCTTTTTTTGAAAAAGTTATAATTAATGGATTAAATGTAGTAAAAAATGATGAAATGACAATGGCTTTTTGGTTAGATATATACGAATATTTAGATAAAAGATTTGAATCTTTAGAAATTATTTGGAATCAACATATAGCTGTTATTGTAAAAGGAAATGGCTTAGAAGGAAATGATAAATTTTTAACTATTGAATGTCATGGAGATTATGACATAGATAATGTTTTAATGGAGCATTCTATAACATTAGATGAAGGAAGATTAAGATTTAATAGATGGAATTATATTGTTTGCCAAGCTGATAAATATCATGAAGTCATTAGAGTTAATGCTCTAGAAAATGATACTTATATACCTAAAAATTATAGTCATAAATTATTAACTTCATCTTTAACAATAGAAGATAAAACAGAAAATTTTAATTATGGTTTTAGTTTTATTAGAGAATTAAAATTATTTGATTCTTTTAATTTTGATTTTTGGAATGAAAGTCTTCATCATTTACAAAAAAGACATTTTGAATATTTATTACATTATTTTAGTAATTCATTTAATGAAAATAAACTATCTGATAGCAAAATAATTGACGAAATTGAAGGACTAGTCACTAAATTAAGTTTAAAACCAAAACGTATAGGATACAACTATATAATAAATTATAAATATTTAGTCATATGTGAAGAAGGTTATGTCTATAATGAAGTTACAAATAAATGTGATATATTTGAATCAGATAATTGTCTCGTACCAAGAAATGCTGATGATAAATGTTTAATTTGTAATTCAGATAAACCTTATTTAAAAGATGATGATAATTGTTATTTAGATTGTAGTCCATTATATTTTGCAGATGATTATTTTAAGCAATGTCGTAGATGTCATTACACATGTTATACTTGCTTTGCTAAAAAGCATAATAATTGTCTTTCATGCACAGGTATTTATTATTATATAGCTTCCTTACATGTTTGTGTTACTAATTGTCAACAATATGGATTAATAATTTCAACTAAATTAAATAATACATGTGAAGAACTTATTTCTGAATCGTATATTACTATACCAGTTTATTTAAATAATTCATATGATTATAATCCTAAAAATGAAGATTTTATTTCAAAAATTGTAAATAGAGATATATTTAATGAAATTCAAGGATATATAGGAGATGTTACTTCTGAAGTTGAATCAGAATGGATTTTTAATTGGAATAAAACAGTTGAAGTAAATAAAAATTATAGATATTTTGATATAAATGACATACCCGATGAAAATCCTATTCTTACTGATCCAAATGAGTTATATATTAAAGTTGATAATAATTTTTTTAAATATGGATATAAATATGTTTTCGATTTAGAAATTTATTCTAAAAATGGAAATTATTCTACAAATAATACCCATACATATATTTTGATGATGAATGATTATCCTCTTGTAGGGCAAGTAAATATCCTTCCTGCCAATGGATATATAACTAATCTCTTTTTAATGACAATAAATAAATGTCAAGATGATGTTTCCGAAAAATTCAGATTAAGATATAAATTCACATATTTTAAAAAAAAAGTTGATGTTGTATATGGATATAACGATACAACCGAAAATGAAATAATAATACAAGATTGGACTTCTAATTCAGAAGTTTTATTTAAATTTCCAGAATTAAACCCAGAAGAAGATAATATTTATTATGTAAGGGGGTATTGTAGAGATGAATTTAATTTATTTTATAGTGAAATACAAGAAGTAACAGTATGTGATGTACCAACAAATAGTAAAATAGATATTCCTTTACAAGAAGCATTAGAATCTATTGATTTAGATGAAGATTTAACTCCGGAGCAATTAAATAATAGGGCTGAATTTTTATCCACAACTACTATAGATTTTGAAAAAGGGATATTTATATTAAATAGGACAAATGTTACAGATTTTAATCCTAAGGGAGTTTGGCAACAAAATTTAATTTTATATGATCCTATTAGTAGTCAAAGAGATATATTTTGTAATCATAGAGGAGATTCATATGTTGAATATTATTATTTAATTTGTGATTGTAATGGATATGATGGTGGTATGTGTCAAATTGATTATCCTTCTTTTGATTATGTAATAAAAATATATAATAAATTATTTACTAAAGTAAAAACAATGCAAACAATTTATTATAATCATTATTTAATTAATTCTGTAAAATTATTAATGTGGAGTGGAGCAGCATTTATGCCTATAGAAAATATGGATTTTATGTTAGAATCAATTGAATTTATAAATTTATATAGAAATAAATTTGCAGAAGAAATGATGATAGATAATAATTATGAAGTTTATTTTGATATATTTAATTCTCTTATAGAATACGGTTTATCAATAGTTAATAAATTAAAATATAGAAATTTTATAAAATTAAATTCAAAAAATTCTGAAAATTTATATAATTCTGATAATTTTCGTAATGCTTCATTAAGTAAAGAACAAACTGAAATAGTTCAAAATTATTTTAATAAAATAAAAGTAAGTTTGCAAAATTTATTGGAATTTTATGCTACAAATAAAAAGAGTTTAAGATTTATTAATAAAAATATTAATGTTTATGTCCAACTCATAAATAGTGATTTTGATTTTGATTCTTATTTTGATATAGAAAAAAAAATATATGAACCTTATTTAGATTTCAGACGTTGTTTGGAAAAAATGATGATTCAAAGCCAAGGAAATCCTTCGTATAGAGTATTTTTTTTAGCAATAGTTTGGAAAGTTTCTCCATATATGTCTGATAAAGAATTATATTGGAATACTTCAAGTCCTATAATTACTTTTAAATTTTTAGATTTTGATGAAGGAGAAAAAATATATCTAAGTAATTGTGGAGATATAGAGGATCAAATACAACTATATTTCCCAGTTAATACTTATAGATATATAGAGAGAATAAATAGACAAAGAGATTATTTATCTCCTGAAAATCAATTTGCTTTAGATGATGATATTTTTTGTGACCCTGTATATATAAATAAATCAGGCGCTGTATTTAATTCAACTCCAGAAGAAAGAATAAATACATATTTTTTAGGATTTAATTTTAGTTGTAAATATTATAAAGTTCTTCCTGAAGATCAGAATGATATTTCTTTAACAGAAGAAACTCTAGATTATCATTTATATACAAAAGAAAATTATATTCAATGTCTTACAAATAAATTAATTCAAGAAGCATATGGAGAATTTGTAGTTGATTCATATAATATCCCATCAGATTTTCATATTAATTCAAGATTCTTTTATTTAAAACATTATATGTTATTATTTTGGAAAGATAATTATATTGATAATCAAGTATTTTATTATTTTATAATTGTTTTAGTTACTTATGCAGGACTTAGTTTAATATATATATATTTTGAAAAAAAGTATTTTGTAGAAATGAATAAATTAGGTTCTTTAAAATCAGAAGTTGCTAAAATTAATATTCCTTATAGGGAAGAGTATATTTTTAATAATGATCTCAGATTAATTGAAGAAATAAAAGGAAAATTAAAAGATAAAAGAAAACCTGATATGGAAGAAATGAATTTAGATACTAATAATTTAAATGTAGGAATAATGGCTGATCAAATAGGTAAATATAATAAAGGCTATAAAAATGTTAGTGAAAATGCTCTTGGGTTTAATCCACAATATTTTGGAATAAAAGAAATTCCAAAAATTAATTTTAATTCTAAATATTTCCCTGGAGAAACAGATTTAAGAACAAAAATTGTTAATAATGATGAAATTTCCCCAGAGTATCTTTCAAAAATGAAAAAATTTTACCAAGTTGGCTTTAAAGGTTTGGAATCCAAAGAAAATTTCAAGAAAGAAATGAAAATAAATGCAGATAGTAAAAAAATAGTTGTTCAAAAAAAAGAACAATTAGATGATGATTTATCAGAAATTGAAGAGGAAGAAGATTTTTATAAAACTCCATTAAATACAAGATTTTTTAAAAGTAATGATTTAGAAGAAGAAGATGAAAAAGAAAAAGAAACAACTATATTCAAAAAATCCAAAAAGAAAAAATTTGCTGATAATTTGAAACAATATAAAAATTTTGTAAATTTTAGTGAAGCTCCCGATACTGATTCTCAATTAAAAAGTTCTAGAAGAGAAACTTCATCTAAAAAATTTTTTATGTCAAATCCCCCAAAGAAAAGAGAAGAAGGCCCAATGATGAATTCAATGATTTTTACTGAAAAAGAAGCTCAAAAGCAGGCAAAAAAAGATACAGCTTTTTTTGAAAAAAATCTAGATGAACCACATATTAATAAGAAAAAAGAAAGGAATATTTTTCAAAAAGAATATGATAATTTATATAAAGCTAATTTTAAAGGACCAAAAGTAATTAGTGAAAATTTAGGTTTTTATAATAATGATAATACAGTTGATTTTGAACAAAATATGGATACAAAGAATAAAAATCCTCCCTATTTTGGAACTAGATTAAGAAAATTGAAAAAAAATCAAGATAGAGGAAAAGGTGAAAATGCAGAAATGAGAGTAGGGTTTTATTATAAAGGAAAACAAATTAATTTAGATGATAATGAAGAAGAATTACCAAAATTAGCTGTTGAATTAACCTTTGAAAAAAGGTTAGAAGAATTTCATGATATTTCTGTAACATTTTCATATTTTTTAATAAGAAATATAATATCAAGACATATTTTAATAACTACTTTTAATAAAAAAAGTATTATTTATGAAAGGTACCAAAGAGCTGGGAATTTCGCTGCACAATTATCAATGTTTGCATTTTTTTTGTCAATTTTTTTTACTGCAGATGAAAAACAAACAGCTTTTATAACTGGAGAAAAAAGTGAAATTTTAAATTTTATTTTATATTGTTTTTTAAGTGATATGGCTGCATGTTTTGTTGTTCATTTACCTGCATATTGTTTTTGGGTAAATGATAGAAAATTAAGAAAATTATATAATACTATAAGAGAAGATGGAGGAATGAATGTACTTAAACAAACTGAAGAAATAGTTTATAAAGGGAGATTTTTTTGGAAATTATTAGGAATAATTATACAAATTATTTATATTATTAGCGGTTTTTATTTTTCTTTTGGATTTTGTGCTACATATTACTATCAAAGAACTACTTTTATTTTGGCTTTAATTTGCACTATTTTGTGGGATTTTTTTGTTTCTGAATTTGCTTGGGAAATTTTTATTGGTTTTTTATATTATTTTAGAGATATTGGAAGAATTATAGTCTTTTTAGGCACCTTATTCAATAAATTAAGAGATATAAAGCATTTATCTCAATAATTTATTTTATTTTAATAATTAGTCTTAATTATAAATATTAATAAATTAAAATAATATAAAATATGTTTATAATTATTTTAAATATTTATTTGAATAAATATAATGGGGATTGGGGATTGGGGATTGGGGATTG